>PVHY01000597.1:124508-214205 GCA_004024945.1 Uropsilus gracilis
AAAAAAAAAAAAAAAAAAAAAAAAAAAAAAAAAAAAAAAAAAAAAAAAAAAAAAAAAAAAAAAAAAAAAAAAAAAAAAAAAAAAAAAAAAAAAAAAAAGAGGATGGAGTCTTTAGCCCATTGAGATGGGATTCATATGGAAGGAAACAAAACAAACAAAGCAAAAATGAGGTATCATCTCATCCCTGTGACAATGGGTATTAGCTAAAAAGACAAGAAACAACAAATATGGGAGAGACTATAGAACAAAGGAAAGCTGTGCATACAGTGGTGGGAATGTAAGATGGTGCTGCCATTATAGAAAATAGTATAAATGTAACTTAAGTGATCAAGAATAGAAATCCCATGATCCACCTATCCACATATTCAAAGAATATATATATATATATATATGTATATATATATATATATGTAATTCAAGGGGATATGTTTGTGCATTGCAGAAGTATTTACAATGCAGCCAAGAGTTGGAAACAACTGAAGTGTCCATTCATGAATGAGAAGATAAAGGAGGAGTGATGGATACACACGATGGAAAAGAGGCACTTGACTAAGTGGACACAGCAAAGAAATTCCATGAGATCTGAAAGCACACACATTTGGTTACCTGAGAAATACTGGCACTGCTTCCTTTCCATAGGGTCTTGATAACATACATCTTAATTTTCTCTCTATATTCACCAATATCTACTAATAGCTTCTACATTTATGGTCCTGGACACAATTACTTCCATAAAGTTTATTGTGTGCTCAATATATTTTAAAACTGTTCAATGTATTGTTATTGTAATGTTTCTGATTGAGCAGGAGGTGGAGGCAAATGGAGTGAAGTGACTAAAGTGATCAACTGAAAAGCAAATACTTAATTCGAAGGATGCTGATAGACATTTACCTTGAAATAATGAGAAAAGTAAGCAAATATAAATATACATAGAATTTTCTCATTTCTCATACATAGAATTTCTCATATGATACCTACAATGCTACCTACATATAATTATGCTAGCTACCTTTCTACATTTGACTTTTTTTCACTTAGCAGTGTAATATGTAACCTGTTACTATCACTGAATATATTCCTAATGCATTTTTATAAAAAGTTGTGTCTATTCCCTTCTGCCTATGTATCAAAGCTTATTTCTCATCACCAGATGAGAGGAACATCTGGGTGTTTCCCAGCTTTTACTTTTACAAATGTGCCACTATGAATAACCTTGAATACAAGTCAATTCCCAGAGAAAAATGTTGGGAATTAGAGCTAGCAAGAGAGGGAGGAGGGGCTTTGTTGTACTATGTTATGCTGAGGAGAACATGTCATGCAACACTGAAACATTCAATGCAGCAGAAATACTCATTTTATGCATATTTAAGGAGTAAAGTTATAATGAATTATTTTAGTTAAAAGGTAGCCATACCTTTTACAATTATCATATATTTATAAGAGGATATTAAGGGGATTAAAGGGTAGTTTGAGTTATAGGGAAGTAATATGAGTTAATTAGTTCCTGGTCTTTCATAGTAAGAAGTAAATTAGAGTATTGACTTGATAAATCATTAGACAGAAATAAGGACATATTATTTAGAATAATGGCTCTCACCATGCGAGCAGCTAAGAATATGAGATGAAATGGCCAGATATAATTATTTTTGTGTGCTATGATTGGAATTATTGTGGCATATCTCTTACATAAATTTAGCCTCTGTATGTATGTGTATGTGTGCAAATAGAAAAAAATTTCAATAATAATTAATTAAAGCTATTTTAAAATCATGTCTAGGACTCAAGTAATTAAAATGATCTAGTAAAACTAGCATATATAAAAATAAAATTGAAAAATGTAAGTGACTATTGAAAATAGTTATCTTTTGACTTTAGTGAAGTTAACCTTGGTGAAGTGAGCAGAAAACTAATGCTTCAAACAAGCTGTTTCTCTTAACATGTTAACTATGAACATATTGCAAATAGATATCAAGTATAATTACATTACTCATTAAAAATAGCATAGTGTTAATTTCCCCCAGTTTAATTATAGTGAATGTGTGCACCTAATCAGAAAGGTTTAAAATTATTATCCATGCTATCTGACCCTATTAAATCCCCCAGGACAATTCATTTAGGCTATAATGTCAGCAGAGAGAATGGTTTTCCCTATCAGCATGATAAAATTTTAGTTGATGTAAACAAAGACAAATTCTCTATGGCAGGATGAGTAATAACAAGCAGAGGGTAACTGAGTTTGGGTAGAGGCTGCAGTGTTTGCAGAGTATGCGTTAAGTTAGTCTAGAAGTATTTTTCAAGGGCTGCAGAGTGCAAAGCAGTAATGTAGATACTTGAGTGCAAGGTCACTCAGGCTAGAGACGTTGTGAAATGAAAGCTGTGACAAAGCACAAAATGCAGGAATTATAAAGCTGAACGTGACTCTGGAAGACACTTTATACTATTTTCTGGAAAGAACAAATGTTTATCCATTAATACAGTTTTTTGCTTAACTGCTGCTTAAACACTTAAAAGATATTTAAAGATACATTTAGATTCAACAATTATTTTGATATATTTGAAAGAATTTATTTTGGTGCAATATAAACTATTTTTAAATGAAAAATATTAGTCATATACATTTCACCATTGAAGCTCTTTGCATATAATACTCACAACTCAGTGAGTTTTCAGATAACTATACACCTATGACTACCATCAATAAGGCCATAGCTGTTTATGCATCACTTCCTAAATATTCTTCCCATTTTCTCTCATAGACCTTGTTAAATATTATTATAAGTGTGGCGTGTTGATAACACTTTCCATAAGATTTGCCCACTTGGTAAATGTTAACTATACAATCCAGCAATATAGCAATATTAGCTAGAACCTTTACACCTTGTTTGCACAGAGTGTAAAGAAATTTCTTGCTCAAGAAATTTGTCTCTGTTCCTGTGAGTTTATTTTAGATTTCATATACAAATGAGAAAGGAATATTTGCCTTTCTGTTTTCTGCTTATTTAACACAATGTCCTACAGCTCCATCCATGTTGTTGAAAGTGGTAGGATTTCCTTTCTTTTTAAAGTAGACTAAATTCATTGTCTGTAAATACCACATTTTCTTTCCTCCATCATATGGCCATTGCTACTATCCATATCTTGTCATTGTGAATAGGTCAATAAACATGAGGATCCAGATATCCTGAGATTCTGATTTCAGTTCCTTTCATTACACATATATTTAATGATACAATGCAATTCTGAGTCTTATACTGACCCTTGTCCCTCCATTTCTCCGGAATAGTCTGGTGTAATTATGTCACTACTTTATTTTTCCCTTCAAACATCTGCACACTTTCATCTATCTTGTATATGCTCCTCAAATTCTCTTTTTTCAAGAGTTTCAATAAATTATGATTACTATCAGTAAAAAACTTCATCAAAATCCCTACAGTTTTAGTGAATCACACTTTGCAGTTTTCACTAATCTCTATGTATTTATATTTTGTTGTTATATGTATGCATATTCATGCTTTACTTTCTTACAGTCTCTTTGATTACAATTCATAACAAAAAGTGATGTCCTCATCTTCTGTAATGCTACCACCTAAAAGCAGGAAAACACCTTCTGCCTCAGACATGACCACAAACTTCAGAATACTGAAATTGCTCTAGTTCTTAAATCACTTAACTATTATCAACATATTAACCTAAAGAGCATTAGACAAACTTTCTGGCACTAGCCCTCCTGATTTTTGTTGACAGATGAATCAAGAGATAAGGAGCACAAGAAGACCCAGTTTATTTAAAGGGTGCCAATGCAACACCATGAATTTGCAGAAATGTGGAAACAAGAACAAACTAAAGAAGGCAGTGGGGAACTGAATAGTCACTGAGAAGCTGAAACTCATTTATGACTAAAAATACCCTTATAAAGCATCCTCCCAACCCTCACGATTCAAGAGAGTTTCTTAAGGACTTGAGTTAACTATCTCCCCAGAATATCAATTTCCTCAATATACCTGTCTTTCCTGACCTCTGTCTGTGGTGTGGTATGACTTTTGAGTGCAAGTGACTGAGACTGAATGCTCGCAACACAGTTAATATGCCTGGACTTTTAAGAGATTCAGTTCTCTGATACCTAATTGAGGTTTAAATGACAGATTCTCAAATTACAGGTTAAATTTTCAAGAAGGATTCCAAATTATTTTACATGAGAATGGAAATATGTTATAATTTTATTGTGCTCCTTCCTACTATGCTTATCCACATATTTATTCTCTTATTTTAGCAAATACAGATTTTATCTGAAAACCACACCTTATACTATTCACTGTCCCAGTAAAAATATTCAGAGTTATTGATGAAGAAATGCAACATATAGTATACCACATTCACAGACCAGTTTAACAAATAAAATTTCTAGGCACATCTGTAGTGAAACTGGTTATAGCATTCTACTTCAAAACAAAACAGAACAACATAATGTTATTGTATGTCAATCTCAACATTGGAAAGATAAAATGATCAGAATGATTTGGACTTTAAAGCAAGCATGTCGTAAATCTGCATCCAAATCTACCAACTATAGATCAGACTGCAGAAAAATAAATTCATTGTGAATTTGTGAAAACATAAAAGAAGATGATAAGATTCAGAATCTGTCACCCAGGTAGCTCTAGTCATTGATTCTAGGATTCTAGGAATCAAATCAATTTATGACAGTAGAAGTGCAGGATCTATGCAGACGGGTTGTTGGTGACATCCAAAAGGAACCCTAAGACGCTGGTGACTGTATGTGTGGACCATGTACTCACCAGAACCTCCTTTTTACAATTCTTTTCTAAGAAATAATGACTATTTCAAATCTATCTCTGTATATAAACTGAGCACAAACCTACTATGTAAGAAAATTAAATAACTGAATACTAAAATTGCCCTAGTCTCAAAGAAGAAAAAAATATTTTTTTAAAAAGCAAGGGAAGAAAAATGAGAAGAGAAAAAGTAGAAGCATTACAAAAATAGAAGAGTAACACATTTGAAAGGAAACTGTAAGTCAACCCATTTGACTAAGTTATATAGAGTTCATAGATAAACTCCAAATGTGGATATAGTTCTTTCTAAATTGCAGAGTAATGCTCATTGTTTAATTATTTTGCATAGTCATTCTCATTTTGATGAAATTTTGGCTCTTATTGCCGTTGACATCTACATTTATTTGTTTGTTCTGTTATCATCAATAATTCTGCAATGGATATAAAAATGTCTCCTTAGGCAAAAATGTAAGAATTCTTCCAGGGTAAGTATCTCTGCTGTTTCCACAGCATGAGTCCCATACTCATATGAGATTCCTCTTGAATTTTGGGCACTGGTTTGAGCTAGGAAAAATAGCTTCTGTACTGTAATCCATCTACAGAAAAATAGATACCACATAGATGTGTTTTATGATAGAAGAAGTTGGGTTATAAAAGAGTCACTCTTTCTTCTTCCAGTTATATTATTCAATCTTCTTCCAGTTATATTATTCCAATCTAAGAGTCAAAAGAAATGTTAAAAGCAAAATGCTCCTTTTCACCATGAATTCCTTGCTTATTATCACTCTCATTTTTTTCTTGGTTTCTCATATCATTTCCTTCTCATCCTGTTTCAATCTAGTGCCAATACTTATATTTATTCAAGTGCTCTATATCTAGTTCATTTCAATATCATCAATCATCTTTCACTAGACAAATCTCCAGGTAATTATCAGTTTTCATTTTAATTGTCTATAGCCTTTGGCACAAACAACACTCTTTGTTCTTTCAACTGCCTCTTGCTTTCTATGATATCAATCTCTGAAGGTTTTCTTTACACCTGTGGTTACTCACTAATTTATTTTATTTGATCTTGTTCTTTAGCTATTTCATAAAAGGGTATCCATGGCTTATACATTTACATTTACACACCCGCTTTGCATATCTTTGAGTGAATCCACTTTGATAGCTTTCACTTCTTAAATTAAATGAGCAGATAAATAAAAGAGGTGCTGTTTAGTTGCTAGAGATAGAAATATGACAAAAATCAGTCAATAATTTCTGCCACATTGTAACTTATCCTATGACAGAGAGAGGCATTCTAGAAAAACTCAAGTGAACAGATAAATTTCATAAAATAAACAAATGAAGAAAAGTTTTATAAAAATCCATTTGATCATTTGAATGCATCCTATGATAAGTGCCATGGATGAAGCAAAGCATGAAGGATCAGGGTTTCTGTGGGAATGGGGAGAAGGAGATCAGATTTGTTATTCTAGGAGATGTTATTAGGCAATGTCTCACTAAAAAGGTGAAATCTGAACAAACATCAAAAAGCACTGTAGGAGTGGACTATGGAAATATCTGGAATCTGCTTTCAGATAGAAAACTAGGAAAGTATGAAGTCCCTGAGACAAGCATGTTTCTGGAGCATTGTTGTGTTTGGAGAATGGCAAGAGAGAAAAATCACTCCCTGGCTTAGTAATTCTGCAGGACCTTGAATGACCTTGAAGTCTTTTACTCTAAGTCAACCAAGGTATCAGTAGAGGGCTTAAGTTCAGTTCTAACAGTGGTGTTGACTCACCCCTAATATAACAGAGGAGAACTGAGTTGTGAGGTAACTTAGGGCAATCGTTCAATTATTCAGACAAAACATGAGAAAGTCTTGAGCAATGAGTTTTCTGTAGGATGATATGAAACATTCTCACTCTGACAACACTGGAATGACCAACAGAATTTTACTTAAATATATTGAGAATTGGGATAAAGAGGGTGCCTTTATCCTCAAGATAACACAGAATTTGCCCATCAGAGTCCATCTTGTCTCTAACTGCCATTCTGAGATTGTAGGTGAAAATTTAACAGACTCAGTGAAGAAGAGGGGGCATCTCCTGATGATTCCAGCTCTGTAGATTTTCTACCCATCAATAAAGGAAAGACAAATGAACCTAAGAGTCAATCCGAGAAGGTTTTCAGCAAGTGACTTATACTCAGACCAGTTCTTAGAAAAGGACTGACTCTGGCGTCACACAAACTGGAACTGCCCTGCTGGTTGTGCACACAGAATAAGATTCCTAATCATTGACTAAACACTGTCCTGATTTTCTTAGAGTGTGATTTTTTTCCTAAGGTGCACAATAACTTTGCCTTTCCAAACAGCTATGAAATCAGATGGAGAACTCCAGAGGAAACCATCTTTTGGGAAATGTTAGTTTTAAGCATTTTAAATTAAACACCAAGAGAGATAACACAAATGGGAAAGAGATTGATGGTCATGAGAAGGCTTCAGCAAATGAAATCAATTCCCCTCCCTCGATTCTTGGTAAAAAATTTAAAACACTGTGTCACAGCTGTCTTCTCTTGCTCATCTTTGATTTCATCCTTCACTCCAGCTAGTGCTGGTTCTTCTAGCTTCATCATTCCCTGGTGAGTGTTTGCAATAATCTCTCTGACCTCAGTTACAATAACTACAATAGGAGAGCTTCTATATTTTTTCATGCTTAACTACTTATCAACATAGAGTGATGTCTGGTTCCTGGTTCCTGAAATATTCTTTTAACTCTGACATCATCTTCTCTGGGTTTTCCTTCTTCTTTATTCTTGATGCTGCTAGTTTCTCCTCTACAAGTGCCAGTGCTTATCCCATTTTTGCCTTCTTGTTTGTGATCAGTGATCTCCACTGCAAAGAGAGATTCAAAAGCCTTTGCAGAGATTTTTCCTGGGCATAGCCTCTGAACTTAAGCACCCTGCTTGAGAGGTTCCTCAAATTCAATGTTTTGAACCAAACGAACTTCCTAATCCTGAACTCAGTCTTCCATTACTGGATTGTGCAGGAGATAATTTTTTTTTAACTTATCTGGAGTAGTTTCCTCTTATACTGTCTCCATTTCTGCCCCTCATTATCATGATATCTTTGCTGTTGAAAGTATCACTTGAATCTACCCACACTCCTCCACCTACCAGCTCCTCAATTCATCCATCATCACCACATGTCAGGGCTCTGTAGCAGCTCCTGTCTGTTTCTCCAGCATCAGCACCACCTTCTGTCACATTTACCCCACATCCCACTCCAAGAATTTCAGCAACACTCATTTCAGATGGAATTTTACATCTATTTGTGTGATCATCTGACTAATGTACATTCCTCTGAGTAGAAGAATTCTGTATGCCCACAGTCTTGCTCAGCATTCAAATAAATACACAATAATGTTTCCACAGGTTCAGAGTATTGATTTTCTAAGTCACATGTTCTAAATATTAGAGCAATTGTATGCAAAGCTTTTATTTTTATTAATTTAAATTTTTCTTCAAACTTTGATTTTTAGGATATACAATAACTATTATTCACTTTGTTTATTTTATTATATTTATTATTTATTTATTTATTTTGGGGGGACTAGGTCTTCCTATGTTGCCCAGGGTAGTCCTGAATCTGTGGACCCAAGTGATCCCCAGCCTCAGCCTCCCAGGTAGCTGGGATTATAGGCCTGCACTTCCATGTCCAGATATTTTTTAGAGACTAGGTTTTGCTATGTTGCTGGGGTAGTCTCGAACCCCTGGACTCAAGTGATCCCCGGCCTCAGCCTCCCAGCATTGGGATTAAAGGTGCACACGCCACCACAGCTGGCTTCATTTTGTTTATTTCTTTTCCTATCTATACATTTTTTCTTAAAATTTCAAAATGTAGGTTTCAAATCCTAGGAATATATAAAAATGTAGAATTTTCATTCATATGTGACAGATAAAGAAACAATGACACACAAAAAAGTGGTATTTTCAAGATCATTCAGTTTCTATAAGGCAAAGACACAAACTGGGGTCTTCCTGATATTTAAACCTGTATATTTCATCATGTGAAGTTTCTTTTCATCCTGAAAAGTCATGTCGACATCTAAAGAATATAAAAGGCTGGACAACTGCTAAGTTGGGACAGTTCCTTGGGTCAATTCAGTAACTTCTCCTTAACAGGCTAAAAAAAAGGAAGCATATTCTGGGAGAATCTGGGTGAGTGAAAACTACAGGCATGTCTAGCTGTGTCCTGTCAACAATGAGTTTATTCAACACCCATGCTGGTTGAGTGTTCTGGTGATAACACTCAATGTCAATGAATCTTTGCTACAGAAGATACCAATATGAAAGCACATAAGCCAAGTATATGAAAAGTTTACCTAATAAAATTTAAGATGTATGATGTGATTATGTGCTCTATGAATTGTTGGGCTTAGTAGCAAAGAAATACAAATGAGGGAAATACACTGTCCAAAAACATCATGACGGTACTGAAGTGATATCACAAACATTTCTTACAACGCATTTTTAGTGTTCTCTTATTTAAAAATGAAAGGGCATTCTAAATCATTTTGTGAGTCTGTAGTATGCCATCTGTGTTTGTGTATAGGTTTTATATGCTATTCAGGGCTTACTAAACTGTAGCTTAATCATCCTCTACACTGCATCGCATTTTCTGAAAAAAAAAATAAATTATATTCACCTTATATGTAATGGTGCCACCAAAACTTTGTTCTTTACTTTTTAGTTATTTATATCTGCCAAAGAGTGAATAATATGGGGGGTGGGAGAGGAAGGCAGAGGCATGGAGCTACTCACAAGCATAAAAAAATCATTTAAGTAATCCTATAGACTCTGACACCACAAAAAAAAAATTTAAAAAATCAATGTTTTAGCACCATTCATAATTGAGCTCTGAATTACCTGATCGTGGTTAAATTGTCTTTTATAGGATTCCTTTATTTCTCACATGGAAAGTATAATTTTTATGTAAGATGTGTTATATAAAGGAATAATACTTAGAAAATGAGACATTTGTATCGAAAGATGATGAAAGGAATCAAAGAAAGTCAGCAATTCTTGATTTCGCAAGTAAGAATTTATAATTAATTTCTAAGTGGACTTCTTTACAAATGTTCAGATTGACAATGACAACACAAGTGTAAATCAGAGCCATCATAGCTCTATATTCCTTCATTAATTTCAAATTTTTTTTATTTTTAAAGTTACCTTGATACTGCTGGTGAGTTATTAAAATTTTCATACCTAAAGTGAGATAAAGTCAGTTTACTAATATTTTATAGTAAAGAATTATATGTAAAAAATTATTGTTACATACATTATTACTGAAAAACGTAATACAGTAAAGTCAATTCTAAGGATAAAGCTATATACAGAAATCATAAAGAGAAATATGTTCAAGTTTTTCATTAAGTTTTTCCTCATGGAAATTACTGCCAACTAAATTACAAAAATTAATAGCAAAAAACATGTACAATGGACAATAGGTAAGTATTAAGAGTATATTAAAAGCTATTACCATTAAAAATGAATATAAGTAATTCATATTTAAAAACAATTCAAGACATAAAAGCGAACTCTTAGAATGGCTATTAGGAAAAACAAAAGATGAACTGGTGAGAAAAGGAAAATAAGAACAATAACTAGCAGCTTTTTACTTATAGTGTCAAAACTTTAGTTAGAATTATTATATATGTCATGAAAAATTATTGAGGGTAGAAATGATACAGGTTGTAGAGGCAATTGAGTAATGTGCTAATATTTTTGTGCATAATTAAAATTTTTAAAAAAAGTAAGTCAATGAATCATATGCACTGCTCATATTAGTGAAGTTTCTTAAAAATCCGTATTATCTATAATTCAAGCTTGATAAATAAGTATGAAATACAACATCATGGAATTCTTTATCACTAGTAAAATAATAATCTAGATACCTAGATTGCTCTGTTTATTATATACACACATAAACAGAAACATACATTTTCTGGGACTAAGGACTCACAAATAAATACTTGCACACATATTTCAGTTTGTTCAGAGTAAAAACCGTACTAGTAACAGGATCTCATTTTTGGCAGGCATATAATTAGAGAGTGATATAAATAGGAATCTGGATGTTGGTAAAGACATAAATATAGAAGCAAATTTAAATACATATTTATAGTTATATGTTTGTAATCACACATGATATTATATATATATATATATACATGAGAATTCTCAAATTAGTAATATTACTTTTGAACCAATATGTTGAACATTGACTTTTTTTTTTTTGGTGTCAGTCTACAGAAGTTATCTTTTCAATGAATGTATAATGAAACAAAGCTTCAATTTATATATATTTTTTCTATTAAAACATCCTAAAGGTACAAACTAATGTACATATAAAACTGTAATGTTTAGGTCAATCTTCTATAAAAAGTACAAATGATTATTATTTTTTTTCCTCAAAAACAACAGAAAGACCATGTAGCAACATAGTCTCTACTAGTTACTATCCTGACATAGTGCTGAATCTAAAATACTAGTTATATAGAGAGAGAGAGAAAGAGAGAGATAGATCTGCCCTTTTGAGTTTACTGTAAGCCAATTACAGTACAGCAGCTATTCATTTTATGTTTCTTTTTAACACTTTGATATTTCTAAGCATGCTAATATTTAGACAAGACTAGTTGAAATTAATTAATGAATAAACACAACATAGCACAAAGCAAATTAAATGATGATCTGTACTGAAATTTGTATGTAACTTTCTTAGTAATCCCTCAATGCTATCATAAACAAAATGAAATGGTACTAGATAACTGAGATATCAAAAGAAAGAATTTTAAGAATATACCTTAAAATCTCATTGTTTTAGTTAACTAGGACATAAAATTTTAAAAATGTGAATAAAATGCTTAACAATACTTTGAATAGTTTGGGGACCAGTTTACAAGATGTATATTATTTGTTTCATTTTCTTGCAGTTATTCTCTGTACAGATATGGCAATTTCCTGTAGTACTACATTAAGATGAAATTTTACTTGACATCTACATTAAATGTGATGTTTCCCTTGTCTTTATAAATTCATATTTTCCTTTGTTTCATTTGTACTTTCAGCAAGACAATTCAGTACACCTATTACCATTATTAAATTGAAAGAATGTTATTATCACATCAGTGTTATGAAGGTTGGCATATGAAATGAAAGCAAGAGTACAACATCTTTACCCTCCTGATGGGCTAGAAGCAGAAGTCATGCTATTTTCTAATTATGTAGATTGTGTTCTGTGAAAAGAGATGCTGAATAGGACCAGCAGCAATAAAGTGGCATTAGCTATCAATGTTTAATATGCAGCAGAGTCTAATTTAGCAAATAAAAGTCACCAAAGAAACATAAATTCTCAATAATGAAGACTTTCTTGGGCATCTAGGTCAATTCCCAAAATGGTGGTGCTATTAGGGGAAAAACACACAACCTGGTGCTTGTCACTTAGAAAGTTTCATGTTCACTCAAAGGAATGTTTTTCCTCTGCCTAACATGGCTCTCTGCACAACAGTTCAGAGAGTAAAATAAGACAAAAATCAATGGTCTGTATAAGGGGGCTAAATAGCTTTATCTAATATACTATAATTCAAGTATCTTAGTAATTAAGAACAGGCTATGTGTTTTTATTTACTGATTTTAATTTTAAATATTTTCATTGTGGTAGCATAGGTTTATAATATTGCATATGTTTCAGAGGTATGGTATCATATTTCTGATGAATGTTACATCACACTTAATACCAAGGAACCCATGGTTCATCACCATTGCCATTTGCTGGAAAAGTAGAAATAATACAAATTTCTATATGATACCTATAGTTACTTTTATGAAACCTGGGAGATTGAAAGCAGCAAAATGGACAGAAAAAAAAAAAATACAGCATATGGCACATTTAAACCTCAAGGGAATATATCATCAAAAGAAGAAACAACTCTCCAGCATTTAAATAGAGAGAGAAATCTTTCTATCAAATACAGAGTTAAAAATTGCCCTGCTAATTTTTTTTAAAAAAGGAAAGAGCAAAATATTTCAAAATTACACAATTCATAACATCTAATCAAAGGGGTTCCAAAAACTTCCAAAAAACAAATGCAGTCATGAAAAATAAAAGAAGAAAAAATAGAATCTGAAGCTTTAGATAAAAAATTATCAACTGAAGCTTTAAATAAATTATCAGACCAGCAAAAGAGGCTCTCTCTCTCTCTCTATATATATATATATATGTGTGTGTGTGTGTGTGTGTGTGTGTGTGTAGGATATGCTGAATATTTCACCTATATATTATATATGTGTGTATATATGCGTATATATGTAATGAGATCTACACCAAGATACACAGTCATGAAAGTACTAAAAATTCAAGACAAAAAAATGAAAAAATATTAAAGGTTGTTGGTAAAAAACAGGTAACCTATAAAAAAACTTCTATTTGGTTTATAGCATATTTCCTTGAGGAAATTCTACAGGCAAGAAGAGAATGGAATGATGTATTCAAAATAGGTCATGAAAAAAATCAATCAACAATTATATATGCTGTAAGACTTGCCAGATATGAGGGCGATAACAAGATATTCCCAGACAAAGATTTTGCAAGTAGTAAACCTCCCCAACAAGGTGTTTTGAAACACTAAACCTCTCCTTTTTAAATCAAAGAGAAAACAATTTACAGACACGCACAAACACACACACATACCTCACATTGAAACAGAAAAAACTAAAGATAAAATGATAGTAGCAAGTTCACATATATCAATAATCACTCTAAATGTAAATAAACTGAAATCACCAATTAAAATGAAAACAGTGGCAGGTGGATGAGAAAACAAAACTCAACTTTCTGCTCTCTTCAGGAGACCCATCTGAGTTCCAAAGACATCCATAGGCACAGAGTAAAGTGCTGAAACACAATCCTACAAAATGGGTCCCAAAAAGGCAGGAACAATCATATTTGTCTCAGATAAAAGGGGTGGCCAGAGAAGGGATGGACTTAATATAATAATTAAGGGGGCATTATATCAGGAAGATATCACACTCATCAATATAAATATGTGCCAAAATGAAAGGTCGTTTACATATAAAAAGCAACTATTAACAGGCCTGAAAAAGGTTATTTGCAGCAACACAATAGTGGTAGAAGACTTCAACAGCCCATTTCACCAATGGACCAATTGGTCAGATAAAAACTGAATCAAGGAAACAGACCACATGAATTTAAACATAGTAGCACTTTTCAAGTGTATCTGGAATATACTCCAGGACAAATCACGTGTTGGGTCACAGAGCAAAAGTCAGGATATGGAAACAACCCAAATGCCCCCAAACTGACAAATAGCTGAAAAAGATGTGGTATATGTACACAATGGAATATTATTCATCAATCAAAGAAGACAAACATGTTATTCAGCAGCAACATAAATAGAGCTAGAAGGAATCATCTTAGCGGAAATATGTCAGAAAGAATAATAAAAATACTGGATTGTCTCACTTATATGAGGGATATACGGAAAACAAACAAACAAGAACAGAAGCATAGAGCAAGAAAGGGGGAGGAGGGTAGAACTGAGGGAGGGAAGAGCACAAAAGGCTAAGATGGTTCATGGGTGCTAAGGTAATGGGAGAACCTCGGTGTAGACAACAATGTAATATATATGTGTATACATATGTGTGTGCAACCATAAAAAGTTTAAATAAAAATAAAAGAGTCAATGGATTGAAAAAGATTGAATTCATATTATCTTCTCCAATCAGAATGCCATCGAATTAGAAATCAATCACAAAAAAAGCAGGAAAAATCTCTACTATGTGGAGACTGATCAATATACAAAGAATGGCTATTGAGTTAATGAGGAAGTCAAAGAAGAAATGAAAAAAATAGACTCAAACAAAAACGAAGGCATGAGTACTTCTGGAGTACAACAAAAGCAGAATTAAATGTATAGTATATGAGGAATATAGGGAAGACAAACAAACAAACGGACAAGAAACATTTAAAACTGTCAGCAGAACTGAAGCACAGAGCAAGAGTGGAGGAGGGAGGAAATCAGGGGTGGGATGGGCACAGAAGATTAAGATGATGGTTCTCAGGTAATAACGTGGCAGGAGACCTTGGGGTAGACAATGATGTTATATGTGTGTGTGTGTGTGTGTGATATTACATAATATGTACATTACATTTATATGCATATATATTCTATATGTACATATGTGTGCAATCATTACAAATAAAATAAAAAATGAAAAAAAGAAATACATATCAATAAGAAAGGACTCACATAAATTGATCTAACTTTATATCTTGAAAAAGAGTAAGAAATCAGTTATGAGCAAAGAAATAACAAAAATTAACTCAGAAATTAAGAATATACTATGTATTTTTAAAGTACACATCACATACCAGAACAAAGACTATTTCAAGGACAATTAACTTGCTCAGTTCTATGATTTCCATATTGTTCTATACGATTGCCCAGTTATTTAACACAGTCACTGCTTTTCTGCTTCTCTCTCATCTTATTTCTGGAAGTGTAGTGAAGCAAAAGACATACACAAAGACTATTTTGGTTATTGTGGAATGGCAAGCATAGCACTTTTCTTTTTAATGTAAAGATAACATAAAGATTTGTGCAAAAAAAGAGAAAATATAAAGAATTTCAACTGAGAAATCATTTTATCTAATTCAAGTAAAAGCTGAAAAGTTAGAATTTAGGTGGACAGTTTTCAAACTATTTGAAATGCTTAGAGGCCACAGCAAAAGATAAATGAAAAAAGAAGTACGAAATGTTGTAACCATAAAAGGGAAAACATGATAGAAATGAAATACTTTTTTAAAGCAACAATATTGTCACATAATGCTCTTAAAATGCAAAAACTGAGTGAAATTCTCATAGCAAGTGAGAATAAAAATAAGTCAGAAAATATGCAAGACTGACTAATGTGATCATTAGTCTATAATATGAGCAAAATATTTTAAAAGTAGGCCAATATTTAAATAATAACCACTAAATAGACAAATTCTCAAAAGTGATATAGCATATTAAAAGTTAGCATTTATGGATAGTCAGACTCCTCCCATATCCTCCCAGTTGAGAAACTGTCTCCTTAGTATACTTGATCATAAGAAACAACCTCTCCCTTTGATGCACTTTCCACAATTGTAATTGCAGCCTTCAATTTGAAAATGTCATTACTCAATTTCAGCCATATCTGTTGTCCCACGGTGTACACTTTACAAATGAGTCAGAGATAGAAGAGGCTCTATGTTTCTAAAGACATGATGTCCAGAAATTTGCAAAAATGCTAACGTATGACCTTATTTTCCTAAATGGCAATATCATACTGGTTATATGTCTCTTTGTAACAAATCTTTAAAGATAAAAACTAAAAACTCCTGAACCCATAAATGCATGGAAATGACAATGCCCACAATTTAAAACAGACCCTCCCCTTTACCTATGCCAACATACAAAGAAAAATGTGTAAAGTAGAAATTCACTGGTGACACCATAGCATGAAATGTCACGTAACTGGTTCAAAGTAATCAGTCAGATGTTTGTTTCATTATCCCTGCTTCCCCATCAAAAACAAGGTTTGATGCATTTACAGCTTAATATAATCACCTCTTGGTGGAAGTCTCACCTCCTTGGTTAGTGGTCAACAATACCTGGTTTTGTAAATGATACACCAAGATGGAGCTTATAGACTTAACTATGAATGTACTTAAGGAAGTAAAGCTATATTAGTTATAATATAATATATACCTGGTTCCCAACAAACATCTTAATGAAGTTTTAAAAAATTTAATAATACTTAAGGCTGATTCCTAAAATGTGTACAGTATTTTAGAGATTAGCAATACTCCATGTGGTCATTATAAACTAGCAACCAGATGTAACTGTACCGTCCCTTATGTACAGGTGAGGGAACAGAGGTGGAAATGAGTGGCAGTCCTTGCTCCCTTAAAAAGTTACAACTTGCAAAGCTGGTGTGGTGGTGTGCACCTGTAATCCCAGTTACCTGGGAGACTGGGGATGGGAATCACTTGATTCCGTGGGTTCAAGACAACCCTGGGCAATGTAGTGAAACCTATTCTCTTAAAAAATAAAAGTGACAACTTGCAGCCCTGAGCCTTATCTTATTATGTAAGATGGATAATCTTTTAATCATATTAGAACTGCCTGCCTGAAATAAGGTCTGACTCACTAGGCAATTGTTTTGACCAACAGTCACCCTGTCCTCAACTGTTACTATTTAATCAAAGAGCTTATTTCTCTGCTGAACTTACATCTCTTTAAAAGGCCTTTTGTAGTTTACAACTCTGGACCTCTTCACCAGTGCCAGCCCTGCTGATGCTTTCTAGCTCGGGCAATAGATTATCTGTACTTAAGTTTTAGTTCCCTAATTAATTATGCCTGCTTCAGAAGGGCTTAGTCAATGCTTAATCAATCACAATTCCTTGACCTTTGTTTATTTCCCCAGGTGAAACTCCAGAGGAAAAGGAGTATCTATAGTTATCTCTTTCTCCCTGATGACCCATGAATGTTTTAAAGGCAGTCAAAATCGCTGTAGCCAGCTGTTATCTACAGAAGGCACCCTACCCTTCCACATCCTAAGGAAAAGTGAGTATTGCTTTTCTGTCACAATGCTAACACCATGTCAGCATTATTTCTTTTAATTGATGAGCAAATATTTATTCAGCATTGTCTATTCTCAGTCATATGATTTGTCAGTGAATTGGACAAATAGATTCATTGCCTCAAATTGCTTACATCCACTGGGGAAATTTTTTCAAGACTTTTAAGTGCTATGATAAGAAATGGCAGGATAATGTGGATAAAATGTCTGTGTATCTCATAGATAGAAAGGAAGTCCTCTTTGAACAAATGATAGTTGAGTGTAGAGTTTATAATGAAAAGCAAGTTGTTTTGTGATTTTTAAATGTATTATATTATTTGTTTTGTTTTACATTGTTATCTACCCCAGTGTTGTCCCACCACCTTATCACCCATGAACCAATGGGTTAGTCTTTTGTGTCCCCCCCCTCTTGATTTCCCCCTCACCCTCTGTCTAATCAATGCTTCAATTTTGTTAAAAATGATATCTAGTTTCTTTTGTCTATTAGATTCTTTTCCCTTTGTCCCTCATATAAAGGAGATAGACCATCCAGTATTTCCCTTTTTCTTTGTGGCTTATTTCTGCTAGCATGCTCTAAAAGGACATTTCTCCAAAGAGGAAACACAAATGACCCAATAGGCATATAAAAAAATTCCCAACATCACTAATAATCAGAGAAATGCAAATCAAAACTGCAATGAGATACCACCTTATACCAGTAAGAATAACCCATATTAATAAACAAAAACAAAAAAAAATGGGCAACAACAATTGCTGGCATGGATGTGGAGAGAGAGGGACACATTTACACTGCTGGTGGGAATGTAAATTGTTCCAGTCCAGTCACTATGGAAAGCTGTGTGTAGAACCCTTAAACTACTGAAAATGGGACTCCCATTCAATTCAGCACCCCACTTCTGGGAATCCAAGCAAAGGTTACAAAAACTCTATTCCCAAAAGACACCTGTACCCAGATGTTTATCATAGTGCTATTTACAATAGCCAGGATATGGAAGTAACCCAAAGTCCCAAATAGATCAATTGTACAAAAAGCTGTGGAATATGTACACAATGGAATATTACTCATCTGTCAAAAAAGACAAACGTCATTCACGGCAACATGGATGGACTTTGTAATAATTTGAGGAAAAAGGGTTTCAAGCAGAAGGAACAGGATGAGAGAGTTACCAGAACATATTGATCATGCCAGTAACTTCATGTTGGAGCCACCACAACTATAAGATAAATTTTTGTGATTCAAGCCACCTATTTTATTGTTTTATTATGGCAGCCTAAGCTAAGTAAGACCCACATTATGGCTAGAGAATGTTAATAGAACATTGGGAGGTAGATCTAAATAGTTCTGAGGTTTTCTGGAAGTTTTTGAGACTTTCTGGATATTGAAGTGGATATGTAAAGTAATCAGTTATATTTTACAAATACGACATTTGGGGGGTGTATTTTTGGAAGATACAGCAATGGTCTTAAGCATATGAAATGCACATGAAATTGTGAAACTGGATAAAATCACCAAAAATCAAATTTTGAGGAAGGAAAAGAAAATGAAAAACAAAACGGTTAGATAAGAAGCAGAATAAAAATAAGAAAATAGGTAGACCAAATCCTAAATCATCTAAAATTTTCGAGATGCAGTAGAAGATAAACCAAATAAAAGAACTGAGAAAAGGTATCCAGTTAGTATCAAAGGCAGTCAAGCAAGATATAATAGATTTGTGGAAGAAAAATCACTTTTTTATGTATGGCAGTGTCATGAGATTCTCAATTCTGTCACAAGGGTGATTTAGATTCTTCAGTCATTCTGCTACAGCAGTCAGGGGGTTTGGGGGCATGTGGGAAGGAACAGATGAGGATCTATACATACAAATGGGCAATGACCAGACTTCTTAGAAAAGCAGAACTCTGATTCACAACCTGAAGTAACCTGCCCAGGAATTACTTTTCCACAATTACCATCAGCCCAGGAAGGCAGATTTTAAATCAAAAGTACATGAAGCCAGACGGCTACCTCTAGGAACAATCCAGGATCCCAAACAGTAACTTTCTCTAAGAAGTCATGCAAAATGGCCAGGATTTGACTAGCAGCTGTTAGTCAGCTTCCCTACTTTCTGTTCCTGATTCCAATGTAGGTCCAAGCAGAGAAAGCCAAGTATATATCTCCACACCTCTCATCAATCACACAGGAAACCCTCCGTATAGTTAGCTCTCCTCCACCTGCCCCATGTCAATGATCTCCATTTGGAGTATGACTAAAACCTTCCTATTTTGCACTGTAAAGCTTTGCCACTTCTCTACCTAACTTTGAGTCTTTGCCAAGACACAAGTAATAGTGGCTGACTCCTTTGCTGCTGCTAGTTCTGAATAGACTCTGCTTGTTCTCATTTGGCTGGTTTTCATTTATCTCCTTGCATACAAACACCATCTTAAATGCATACACAGGCCAGCCAGAAATAAGGGAGAGGGTATAATTAAACACACACACAAACAGAAGTCATGTATCCAGTGAGGATAATAAAACACGATACTATCAATATATCAACCTATAGGAAATTTGCCTGATGATAAGTTTTACTTTTGTGACATCACACCGGAGAGGAAACATGAGGAAGTTCAGTTCCAGTTGGCACAGGAATCCTAATAAAATAATGTTCTAGTAAAGATGGAACACCTTCCTGATTAACATAGACTTGAACTATTATAAAAGTATCTGCAGAACACAGCAAAGGTGTGTGTCTTTAATGTTTAGAAGGCCCATCAGAGGAATTGATGATAGAATTATCCTGGAAGGTCACATGTTGATAATCAGAGAAACTACCAACCCCAAGTCTAATCCATCCACAGCTCCCTAGTTTATTCTTGACACCTGCGTGACTTCTTATCAAGTCCACTTCTATCTCATTATCTTTATGTCATTCATTTTGGATTCTCTCCATTTTACTACTGTTAGATAGTCTTTACCTTCACAGGTAAGATCTGCCTCTTTCATTTATAAAGCATTGTTTTTGGAATGCATCATACAGAAGCATCTGTGCATAAGTACGTGTTCTATTCCACAGTAAATACAGCTAGTCTTGTTCATGGATCTTGTCATCTACTTGGATATAAAACAATATTGCTGTATAGTCTCTAAGACTGTATTTTTCCATCAGATGACTTCACAAAGACATTACACAACTGATGTTTTGAGTAATAAACCTTTGCGAGTACATCTTGTGCTTTCTAGAAGTCAGCGAACTGATAGGAATCTTATTTACTATTGAATCATTTTTTCACTATTTTCTTTTGCTTCTGCCCACTATTGAATCCTATTACTTTCATATTTATTATCATCTTCCTTTATTCTCCATTACTTTCCAATAAAGTAGCCCATAATATCTGAAGATGATTTCAATTTTTCCATCAACCCACAATGCCTCCTTTCTGTTTTCAGAATGTACCATTCCTAGACTAGTGAGACAATGTACTGCTCTTCCCCCATGCAGGGATATTCATCAGATGACCCCATGCAGAAACTTTAAGCCTTTGCATCCATGCCATCTTATCTGAGTGTCTAGAGAAAGAACCCATTGAAAATAATTCTTCACAGACCCTTTTTAACTATATTCTTACTGACTTGATTCTCCTTTCTAAGGCTTGCTGTGGCATAAGGGATAGATTCCCCTACTCTCCTTTTCCCCACACACAAGAATGCATGTTCAGGGAGCAGGTGTGCTTTCTGGTCTATTCATATTCTATTTCAGCACCCAGAATCATGCCTGGCACAAAGTAACTCTTCAACTAATATTTGATGAATGGCTAAATCAGTCAAGGCAAATATCAAGTGTCCCTTACGTGGGATATTGGGGATGAGGTGTCCTAAATATAGCACCATTTAGGGCTCACTTGTCCCTGCTGAAGGCACACACATTCATTGGCAGTACTACATAGGGGTTATTGAAGTGCCACATATATGTATACACTGCACATTTATGATTAATTTGTTAATTTTAAATAATCTATTTTATGCTGAATAGTGGCTAAATGAATTTCAGTACCACTATTAACTGAGATTTCAAGAATCCTTCCTGAATGCTTATGGGGTGTAGCTGACATTAATCATCTCTACTGACCTAGATTACAAACTACATATTAAAATTTTGCATATTCAGGATATTAGTTCAGCTATCTAGCAATCATTTTGGGGAGATTTCTCCTCATAGTTAAGCACCTTCTTCAGTCTCCAGCTGGAAAAGAAAATTTCTGCAGATTCTCTTTAGGCGGTCCATTAGCCCATCTGTGTGTGCTGGCATAAATAAAAATCTGTGGATGGCAACCAAACCAAACCTGACATTTGTGCAGGAGGAGGCTGGGGAGCCCTTGTCCCTGGTCTGTGTTGCCAAGTAGGATGAATGAACAAAGTCAGGATGAGAATTCAAGTGCCAAACTGCTTAGGCAGCTTGCTGGATGCTTCTTATAAAATATCCATGAAAGAAAATAAAGTAGGAGTGGCCAGGGAGGGGAGGTGGTGGGTGACCCCCAGGGATCACAATGATGTGAAATATATATATATATTATTTAAATAAAAATTTAAAAAAAAAACAAAAAAGTTAAAAACAAATATGAAAAAGTGAACAAAATATTTGTTCATTACTCATTGGGAATAAAAGAAAAGAAGCCAAAATGAGACCTGCATATTCAATTCATTCTCTACAGAGCTGTATTCTCTGCTGTGAATAATGTAGTGAGTACAGTGAAGGAAGCCTCAGCTCTCATGGAATTTAGGTTCTAAAGGAAAGGGAAGATTTATTAAACATAATCACATCATAATTCAAAAGGTAAGTGAAAAAATAAAATACATTGATGGGTAAGTGGAAGAAGAGAGCTACTGAGACTTAGGTGAGGAAAGTTTTATCAGCCTTGAAGGACACAAAGAACATTCTAACCTATAGGGAGAAAAAAAAAAAAAAAAAAACAGTGAATGCAGAAACCTGGTTGTAGGAACCAGTTTTTCATGTCCTACATAACAACAGAAAAGCTACACTGATGTTTAGTATGTTCTATACAGGGGTGAATAGAACAAACAAACTGAACAAGAGATGACCCTAAGATTGTAGAGAGTAGGAGGGTCATGAAGCAAAATAGAGCATGTAGATTTCATGCTCAGTGTGACAGCCTGTGTTTGCAACATGTGAAGCAAGCAAGATACTGTAGTTAGTCAGAAAGCTATTAAAGAAGACCATACAACAGGGGTAGCTTTAGTTAGGTTGATTAGAGAGAGCAAAAAGGAGACACTTCCAGAATATATTTCAGAGTTGGTGCTGATGGGACATTAACTTGGATATTTAGGTCAGAGATGTGAAAGTTAAAAATGATCCCTCTTTTTTCAGCCAGTACAACATTGCTAAGTAGGGAACAGTAATGGGCTGGGCATCTGATATCTGCTGGAAACATGGAAAAATCCCACATCTAACTACATCTCCAACTTATGGTGTCAGATATCAAGAAGACCTTTGGATATGTGTATCTGAAGTTCTGCTAAGAATTCCAAGACAAAAAGTCAATTTGGAAGTTATGCTGTATAGATGGAACTTACAGAAGATTAGAGAGCAGTCACTAAGGCAGAGTGCAGAAAGGAACTGGTCAGGAGAGAAGGAGAGCAGGGAACAGAGTAGAAAAGTAAACTGTAAACAAAGTCTCAGGCACTGTGGCATTGACATGTCTGTCAGAGATGGACAGACCAACAAAGGAAGCACAGATTACGTTGGTATTGATTTTTTCTGTTTGACTCCGTCCCTTAGAGATGGAATGGTCTAGGATATATCAATGAGGCAGGAGAGAAAGGGAGTCAGTATGAAAGTGAAATCCTTCACAGACAAAGAAGGGATAAGAATAAGAACCCAGTACAAGAGAGGGATTAAGCATTGACAAAACTGGAGTCACTTTATCCTTTGTAGTAAAAAGGAAGGCAGAAATGCAGGTAGAGACAAATTTGTGTAGCTACAGGGAGAAGACTGGTTTTCAACCCTCTGCTTCTCTTTTCTCTGTGTTGGCTGAGACAGGTGTTCACTGAGAATGTGAGTAGTGGTTAGAGGGAAGAACATGATTTGCATTTATGAGAGTGCAAGAGGATAGAAGAAAGAAAAAGCAATGAAATGGTAATTTTGGAATCAGACCAAGTAGCAATGTGCAGCAAGGTCATCAGGCAATGGGAAGGGGCCAAGTGTCATGTTGTGTCAAAATGATCAGTGGCGTCATTAGAGGCAGCAGGGTGACACTGCCTATGTGAGTCCAGGGACTGGGGCTCTACCATTCTATAAGGATAGCATAAGACATAAGATCACTTATCACTAACACTCAATATAGTTTTCAGACTAATCCTGGTGTGAAGCAGAAATTCCTCCAAAGTAGGGTTTGTTTTTCAGTTATAGAAAAGCAGATGTCAATTAATTAATAGATATAAATTAAAATTTAGTAAAAACATAAGCTGCACCTCAGTAACAAGGAAACAGATACTTTTCAGTTTTGGGATTTTCTATAATAAACAAACACAAGTATATACATCCTATTATGTTTTCATAAATAAAAAGGAATTTAAAATGGTGAGTCCTAATGTCTTCAGAGTTATTTCAGCTAATGGAGAATTCATCAGTCATGAATTATTTTCTCATTTTCCTTTGTCATCACCAAGGATATACTGGGGTTAGATTTTGCAACCAACTGGACTTGAATTCTAGTCAAATATAAATTGTATGACAAATATAAATTGCATGACTGTTAATAAGATGGTTGACTTTAGTCAACACCAACTTTAGTGTTCCCATGTACATTGTGTGTGTGTATGGGAGGGAGGTAATGATATTTTCTAAATGGTAATATTAAAATTGTTAATGTGGCAAAATATCCAGCATCATAATGGTGATCAGGTACTGCATAAGCATTCAATAAAGTGAGATCACTATCACCAGCCTCATCACTGTTGTCATTGTTACTCAGTTTACTACTAGTGTACAATCTAAAAAAAAAATGGAACTGAAAAAATAGCTTTTAATAATCAATAGATATGTGACCAAAGTACAAATTTTATAAAAATGAAATATACACCAACATGCACCCATATGTACATGCATTCATCCATACACGTATGCACACATACATATATACACATGCATATATACAGATGTACATGTATACTTAACACATGATTACATATACCCACCAGGAAAATACAGTTATTAACCAAAAATAAAACTGGTCTTTTGACTGTCTTAAGAAATCCTGAAGTTCACTTTTTGTACAGATTACATATTGTAAAAGGCTTCCCAAATTAAACACCCAACCCTTAGTGCACTGTAGAGTGGATCTCAAATCTAACATTTGCAGTTATGACTGTCCGAGTTACTACTCTGACACTTGACAAAGTTCTAGGTTGACCTGCTCAAAAAAAGAGAGCTACATATCTATCTTCATAGCTACCTCATTTTTGTAAAGTATTATCTCTTCCCAAATTATGGAGTGCAATATATACTTAGTTGAACATTATTTTTGTACTTTTTAATGGTATTTGTTATTTTTGGGACATACTGTAATGAAAGGAAGTCTTCGTAGAACAAAAAATAAAACACACAATTTTCTTTTATTAGTTAGTCAGAGTTAACCAAATTCCAAAGAAGGGAGAATATTCCTTTTATTTTTTAAAATTTTACTTCATTATAAATTTTGCAGTGACTAGAGTATAACTGAATATTTCATAGCTGCTAGTATTATCTACAAATGTAGCATTTTCTGTAGAGAATCAAAGGTAAATATTCTTTCTATTTGTTGTCTGGGTTGAAGTACATTTCAGTTTGACATGAGACAATTATAAGGTGAAGAAATGTTCATTACAAAATCACTTTGAGAGGCTGTGGTTGTTTTGTGCTTTACAAAATAAAGAAGAAGTATGTTTGTAGTTATAAATTCTGAAAGTTGACAGGAATGATGGTTTCATCAAGGAAGAAAAGTGAAGTCATACTTGAAGACAGTTATGTAAGCATTCATAATTGCTGAAGATAGAAAATTCAGGTCTGGAGATAAAAAAAATAAGTATTTGTTTCTTGAGATTTATAATTCTCATATTTATAAGATGATGATATATGGTATTTTATATTTGTATTTTTTCCAAGCAACATGAATTTTTGTTCTAAATATAAGAAAGGGAAATCAAATTCCTAATATTAGGTTAATAAAATATTAAGTTTCAGAGCAGTGTTCAGAGAAATCTGAAATATTTCTATACTGTTATAGAATTTATTTCATCATGATAAATATGAGATTCATTTATTTCTCATTTCCTACTTGAGAAATAGAGCCCATAAAATATGCTCCCTGAGTAATGTGATGAAGCAGGTAAGTAGCAGTCCTTTTCTTAATTTTATATCACTGCAATGCTCATAATCAAGCAATGTCATCTAGTCTGTCTTATTAGTCAAATTTTATAGGAAAGCTTCCTTTACCATTTACTTCAGTAAAATATGATAGTATTATCACATCAATTTTTAACCCTGTTAGCCAAATATATTTTTGGGGAAATATTTAGGGAATTTTGGAAATAGCTGAGCAGGAGAGGAGTTTTTAATGAGCATAACATAAAACAATCACCTCTCCTTTGTTGATATATTTATTTGGGACAGAGAATACAAAGATAAGGAGGAAGTAATATTGTTTCAAAAATGACATGACTGTGCCAATTATTGGTTTTAAAATGGCCAGATTAAGAGGTCAGAATACAAAAACTATAAACAAAGGATATTTTGTACAAATTGCAGTGTGTTTGATTCAGGAATTTCTACATGATTTTCAGGTCAGAGTATAGTAGGATTAAAAGTAACACCAACTTCAAAATTCCTTATGTTGAACATAAGGAACAGTTGATCAGTTGAACAGTTGAACAGTTAATCCAATGAAATGAATTGGTAAAACTCAATCTAGATTATTTTTCCTGAAATAAGAATTCTTATGGCTACTTCTGACAGCAACATGAAAATTTGCTAGTGAGATTTTATAAGATGTTAACTAAAAGGAAGATCATTTCTCACATGGTCAAGGTCAAAAGTCAAATATAATCGCTGCATTTTGAGGTTAGGAGAATGGTTCATATTCATTGTTTTCTATTGGACTGTTAAATAAGTCACTGGGAAGCAGTGAGAATAACTCCACTGAATTTTCAGCCAGGTCCCAAAGTTGAAGAGAAGAAGAATTCACCCCACCCAGAGTGCATCATAACAAAGAAGACAACTCCCTCTCGTGTGGTATGATAATCTGTTGGTGACATGACTTCTCATTGAGTTAATATCTTAAAATATTTATTTGACCCACTTCTCACCACACTTCAAATATCTCACCCATTATATATAAGAAAACTTTTGGAATCTAAAGGTAAATTCTGCAGCACTACTGACTACCCCACATAGGTCCTCAAAGTAAGAAAGTTAACCTAAGAAAGGCTAACCAATTAAAGTATTTCCCACTGCCTTAGGTCATCTAGCAAAAACTTTAAAACATCAATTTGTCTCAAAGTTCTAAAGTGTGTAATCACAAGCTGACACTAAACAGTCATTAATTATAATGGTTCAGGTCAAAGTTGATTGAAACATGAAGGTGAAACATACAAAAGTCAAAAGACCACAACAATGATGTGGAGGTACTTTCTTTAAACAAGTGAGGGGGGAATTTGATCAAGTGAAGATCACACAATTAGCATAATGTCCTTGAATGATTTGATTGCAGGTCTACAAACTTTACACATGACTAATATTTGGGGGAGCATTAAAGCATGTTCTATTACTGAAGAATCTGGAATGCATTTGAATTAAGAATGCATTTTTTAAAAATAATGTTTATTTGGAGAGAACAAATTTGATGTAAATTATTCTACAGAACAAACAAAATATAAGTATATTATATGCCACTCATATAAGATAAAGATTCAGTGTAAAACTAAAGAGAAAGAAAAATGCAGATTCATATGGAAGTGTAATAAAAGTATTAAATAAAGGGCATTAGTTTTTCAGAAAAGTCTTATTGAACCTATCTCCGATTTTAAAATAATGTTGAAAAAAAAGTTTTGTTATATTCCAAAGTGTACAAATAAGGACAATAATAATGACAAACAGTTTAGAAAGTACAACCTTTTAAGTAGGGTTGATAAAGAAAACTGTGCCCCCTGGAGGAACACTTGAGATGTTCTAGTGACTTCCTGTAGTTTCCCAGAGAACACTAAAGGGGTAGAAGTTGCTTTAAGTCATCACTGTAGGTCAACAATTAATTGCCTATGATCAAGCCAGATAAAGATCCTTTTATTTAGCTAGACTAGGGGTCTGTCAACTACTTTCTTCAGAGTCAAATGCATTTAGGAAATAAAAAAGAAAATGTGAGATAGCCAGGAAAAGTGGGGATAAATCAGAAATTGGGGGAAATCTGTACTCTCCCATATATATTTTAAATATAGACATCACTAAATTAGGAAAAGAAATCATTGTATGGTGTCACTTATATGAGGGACAAAGGGAAAACAATCAATCAGACAAGAAAAATTTAAAACTAATATTTTGCAAAATTGAAGCATAGAGCATGGGGAGATGGAAATAGGGGGTGGGAGGGGCATAAAAGATTAAGACAATGATTCACAGGTGATATGATGGTGGGAGAATCCCCAGGTAGATAACGAAGCAAAATAAAGTTTAACAATAATAATAACGATAAAAGATATCAGCCATGATTTAGAGGATTATGGTTTCCTGTGATTTCCTGAGGCTGCTACACCCTGGATTGGAACAGAGAAGTAAAGGATTGTTTAGGGGCTACTTTCCTTGGGAATTTGGGGAAGTTAATTTCAGATAATGAAGGAAGTGCTGGATTTGTCTTTTCATCTGTAGATATTCAGCTTCTCTGCCCTTCCCCTTCAGAGATCCCCAGGGTGGAAGGTGCTAAGATGTGTAAAAGGACTTCAAAGCAGTGGGAGCAAGATGAAATTTTGGCTGCTTAAGAACTTCTTAAACTTAGTCTGGTGCCAACAACTGTTAAGCAGGAGTTCGGTCTTACATTGCTCCTTGTAATCGAAAGCACTTTAGGAGGCACCCCGCCAGAATCCAAAGAGACGGGAGGAAAATAACTTTTATTCAACTTATTAAATTTCCCATTGCTTCTCTCCAGTAGCAAAGGAAGCAGAAAGGAGATAGAGTGATGAATTACGATCCCAGACAGAGAGGAGTAATTCATGATCTCTGGGATAGCAGGAGTTGGCAGGAAAGACATGAGCCCAAAACTGGCCTGGATTTTCCCATCTGTATACATCTCCACTGTCTCGTGATGCTCGGGGCAAAAGGCCAAGTGATTTCAGGCATCAGGAAAATGTGGCTCTCTTCTAGAAAATTCTTTTTTTTAATGTGTGGCAGACTTTGTTGAAATGTATTTCGGCATGCTGACATTCCATGTAGCCACAATAGGTTATTTACTTGCCTGGACAATTTATCAATAAGCTTTAATTCACAGCCAGCCTTCTTTCATGATATGTCTTTGCTTTTCAGAGTTGACGTTCTAGCAAAGGAGAAAATTAATGTGTGTGTTTCTAGGCATGGAGAGTGGGGGCTGTGAGCAAGCTTTTAAGAAACACAAAACTCACTATAATTTAGCTTATCTGTAACAAAAGAATTTTGGTAGGTGGAGTCATGGTTGGGGGGCAGGCTTCAAAAGTGGACAAGAGTTTGAGTCAAGTTTGGATCATGAACAGTGGTATGACAAACAAATTGCTAAATTTATCTTTCCATGTTCTCCCTTACAAGACAGGGATGAAATAACAACATTTAAAGTTGAGAGTGCTGATTAAATAATGAGGTGCCATGGTATCTAAAGTGCAATGCTTAGCACATGATAGGTCCTGAAGACACAGTGGCCCTCATTTATATCAATGGTTACAGCTGAGGCCACTCAAATTAGATGCCTCTAGAAGCAGAAAGTTTGCAAATTCAGGAGCAAAGTGGTCTGAAAAGAAACCATATGGCTTTCTAAACAAACGTATCATAAAACCATAAATAGATTTGTTAGAAAAGTTAACATGTATGAGTGAGTACATATATACCCACATACCCATCTATGCACACAGGGTAAGCAACAGAAAAACCTAGTGTGTATATATATATACCATTTTATACATACATATATATGTACATATATAGTAAGCAACAGCATATATATATACACATGTGCATACACAAGTATGCATACATGCATATATGCACATAAATGATATGTACGATATATACATATCACAGAAAAAGCAATTCTATCTTAATCAAACATTAAATAACTATTGAAAACACACTTTTGGATTTTCTGAGTTTTAGGTTTCTTTTATGATGTTACTAAGCTGCCCATCTTCCTCTTCATCACTTGAAAAATGAAGGTCAAGGAGTGGGAACCGCTAAACAAACAGCTTCATCTGAGTACAAAGCAGCATACCCTGAAATTAACACACAAAGTTGGGAAATGCACAGTGGAGTCCAAGCCCACCTGTTCTCACAGGTCAACACCTCCGCTGCCCAACGAGGAGAATGAGACTAAATCTCTAAAATACTACATACTTAGGTTCATCACTGAGAAAGGAGGATAAAGAGGCAGAGAGAAAAGAAGTTGTGATGTTTTACTTCAAAACAGTAAATAGTCATTTCTAATTGTATGAATTTATGAAAGAGCTAATTTCAAATAGTTGTTAGATTCAGCTAATCACTGTTCCCGGTACATTCCTATATATATGCATTTCCCTTGTGGCTAACTCAGAACACTCACTCATTGTCTTACCCCCACATTTGTACCAAAATGGCTCTAATAAAGGTTGTGTATAATCATTTGCATTTGTCTTTTCCTTCGAGCTTGTGTGATGTGGTGTTAATTTTTATTTACATAATGGAATAAATTTTGCAAAAATTAGTTAGAGGACCTTGAAAAGCTTTTGCAAAATGCATCCTATCTTTTGTACATATCAGCAAATCATTCAAAGCCTCTGCTGAAAAAATGTTGTTTTGACATAGTCAGACAACATGGGATGCTGAACATTGAGAATTCACGACATCTAAAATACCTGACTAAAAGAGTAGGAAAGACTATGGAAGGCCCTGACCTATGCAGAAATCTACATTAGGAATATAGGGTAATTGAACTACAAATGATATTAGTATATCTCCTTCTTGTGTGTTTGTCAATAAATATTTTATAATACATTCATGACAGATACATATCACAGGCATGGTATTACATTATATGTATGTGCATATATATGTGCCCAGAAATATTTAAATATAATTTGCATTTATAGATTTGCTCCTGCCTTAAAGTTTTAACTGTGTCTTTTTACTCTGAGTCTTGTCCTTCCTTAGTAATTCAGACTCAGAGATGACCTGCATTTAGCACAGACCAATACACCTTTTCTCTCCAGAGAATTACTTCAATCTTAGAAGGAAAACGATTTTTTTCATTTGGAACTGATATTTTTACAAATTTGTGTAGAGTTTTACTCCCAGCTGGACCAACTTTTTCCAAGTCTAACTGGATTCAAGTTCCCTTAATTGTCCTCTTAAGGGCATTTTCCTCCTTTCGGACTTCTGAGGTTCCAATCCTCTTTTTCTATTTGCATCAAAGTGCTTCTCTATCTTAAGAAGATAGCCTACTAGGATGAAAAGGAGATGCAATTATGAAAAAAAGCAGATGTGTTCTGCTACCTTTTAAAAGTATTTTTTCTGTGACATCAAACCATCTATATGTGATTCATTTCAGTATTGATATCAGTGCATATGTAGTACATGTAATCCTCATGAATGTTTCCCAGTTGTTAAAGATAATTAATCTTTTGCAAACTGCTCAGATGAGAGGTTAGAAGATAAATAGCAAGTGAAGCAGGACACGCTCCCCTCACATGAACCTTCTCACTGACATCACATCCTACATGGAGTCTGCCATGGAGGATGACGGTCACTCTCTTGGCCCACATTGCTCCCTCCCTACAACTCTGCCCTCCTGAGGTAGCTCTTTGATCATCCACCTGGGTGGGACAAGCTGATGTTTCCAGCTTGAAAGAAAAGCCAGTCTGTGCATCATGGGAAAACACCAGGGCTGACCTGCCATTTGAATGCAAAAGGGGTTGGGGGAGACAAGATAAGGGAAACAGAGCACTGCACTTCCTCACTATCTGTTCCATAGTTACATGCCCACATCAAGAATGAGTATGTTTCCTGGTACTATTTTCCCTGGTTAATGTTTCATGTTTGATTTGTTTAAATCAAATAGGTAAATTCTAAGATGTGCTTCTTGAAATGGCTTCTACTGAATTGAGTCTCTACCCTTTGATTAAAATCCTGTTATAAAATCTTCTGTGTAATCAGAATCATTCTAATTCCTAAGTTATTGCAACATACCAGAGTTGTCATTACCAAATATTAATTTTGCTATATATATGTGGAAAAGTGAACATATATATCAACCATCATGAAGGTTCTCTAAATGTTAAATGTCAGAGTTATAAGGAAAGCTTTACTAGAGGATAGTAACCTTTATTAAAAATTTTTAAACTATCTTTTTTTTATTTTCCTCAACTTTTGAAAGTCTTAGAATATTTTAATTATTTGGGGTTTTTTTGTATCTACATATAGTCTTTATATTTTATACTTAGCCTTTGTGATTATAGATATTTTCATTTGACCCACAGATCCATTATATTTAATAAAGATTTAGAGAACTTCAGTGGTAAAATTTTGAAGTATCTGGAATGTTTCATTAGCAGATATAGAATTTATTCTATAGCAACCCCCAACTGTTAAGGAATTATTTTGATATCAGTATATTATCTTGGCTAGTCATTGAGTAAATGCTGAAGAACTTTCTAGTCCTTTGCTTCAGTGGCAAAGTATCTTTCTTGTCTTTATTTTCTGCAGTCCCCTTAGGAAATAATTAATTCAGGCAGCTTTCTACTCACACCAACCTCACAGGCACAGAAAAAAGCAGTTTTCAAGAAAATGGCTATATTCGTCCTCCCCAGAATGATTTTCCTCAAGTCAGTGTTCATGTTTTGATATCTGTGTGAACAACAGTTGTTAAGTAGACTGGAATAACTTGAGACAGCTCCTGCTTGATCAGTAAATCACCTTTATTAGTATGTGAACTACACCCATTGATCTTACAGAAGTCTTCAAGAAACTTTAGTGAAAAAATATGCTTTGGAAATTAACAAATGGTTATCATTAAGATTTGAGATATGTAGGTGCAGATGTATATAGGTAATTATGAAACTGATATTAGACTTGAACTCATTTACCTTAAAACTGAAATTCATTTACTTTTTGTCCTACTTTATACATCATTACATTGAGAGTGAGGAATCATAATCATTTTTATATTATGTTAATTATTTTTATTCTCATTTTCAAGGTCAAACTAATAATTGGCTTTAATGAGAAGGGTGCCAGAGAACAAAGTTTCTCTATTGAAAGCTTATGTCTTAGTTTAAGTAAATTCTGTTGTAATAAAAATGTTTTCCAGTATTATTTTTGAAACTTAATGAAACTTTTATCAATGTGATTTCTGGTAATCACTCCTCTTTTAACACTTAGACAGCAAACCATCACTTGATAGAAATAGGTATAGCCTAGTGGAAGGGAGGGGGGAAGGGTGGGAGGGAGGAAGGAAGGAAGGAAGGAAGGAAGGAAGGAAGGAAGGAAGGAAGGAAGGAAGGAAGGAAGGAAGCAAGGAAGCAAGGAAGCAAGGAAGGAAAGAAGGAAGCAAGCAAGGAAGGAAGGAAGGACAAAGAAAATTACAGATGAAATTGAGACAGACACAGAAAGGATGTGTGTGTGTGTGTGTGTGTGTGTGTGTGTGTGTGTGTGTGTGTGTGCGCGCGCACGCTCTTGTCTTAGCAAAGACAAGCATAGTAGAAAACTTCATGAATCCCAAAAGTTTGCCTTCAAAGATCAGGTTAAAGCACTGCAGGGAGCCTAGTTGAACTGACTGTTCATGAAAGGTGACAAAGAAGTTAAGCTGCTCACTGAGGCTGAACGTGACCACAAAGGGACGAGTGCGAGAGGATCCCTGTGAACCCCAGCCTCTTCTGGATGCACTGCTGACACGAATGACCCTCAGTCCCAGTCCTCACCACTGCTCTGAACCTCTATGTGGGCAGTCAGTAAACCAGCTCATGTGTTCTATGTTCTTTCGCCCTGATACTCTGATCCTTGAGTCTGAAGAACTCTTTCTCTGACATTATGTTCCCTTCTACCAGGGAGCAGTTTGGGGTGAAGGATGAATGTGAAACTTTTGGTTACTCTTAAGGCTGCTGAGGCCTGCATGTAAGGATGTAACTAACCTTCTCTAGTGAAGTTCACAGGGTCCTGAAGTTCTGTTTAGGAAATATGATGCAAAACCTACAACCTCCCTGCTTTGTGGCTCTAAATTCATGTTCAGTTTTCATGACGGAGGTTGGGTTGTAGGTCCTCTCAAAGGTGTTTCTCAAACTCTAGGTGAGAACTTTGTTTCTCTTTCATTGCTTTGTATGTTCTAAGCATGACTGTCTAAAGGGCATGCAATTATAAATCAAAACTGATGAATCTGTTATGTAAAGGGGTCAATTTTATTTGCTGGATGGGTGAAGAATCAAGACCACCACAGCAGCCTGTGTGACGATGTTGATGACATGGAGATGCTGACAGTGGGTGCCCACAGCTTCTGGGTCCCTCCAATGTTTGAGTGGTTGACTTCCATCTGTCCTGTTCTGAGACCTTTCTCTGCTGCCCTATCAAGGGTCAAGAAGCTGACCACATCTTTCCCTTTGCCCAGCTGTTTCAACCACAGATGACAACTGATATATCACATGTATTCCCTCCCCATGTTCTAAGAGGAAACTGAAGTGCATTGTAAAAGATTCCCAAAGTTCTCAAGCAAGAATAAATTCTTTCCAGATTTAACTGTCATTCTTGTAAACCACCCACCATAAGAGATCTTTCTTCATCCTATTTTCTCACTTCCTTTTAGTATTTCCTGACTTCTTTTTACCAGACAAATCATTTGCAATTGGAGTGTGACCTCAAATAGATAGTTTGAGGAAAGAAAACCTAAGATATCATCACTAAAAGTAAGTTTTCCATCTAGAAATATGAAAAAGGGTAAGATTTGGAGGACTCACTATACCTGGCCTGAGAGTTAACTCACCAGCATATGCCTTTATAGTTGGAAATACCTCTGCTGTCTTGACTTGAGAGATTACATTTGCCACTATGGGGAAGAAACATGGTTTTCAGAATCTAAGGAAAATAAAAATGACACCTTTACATGCAAGAGTGCTGTAGATGATACAAACAGCCATGAGCCGTCCAATGGCTATATAGGTTATTATCAAGTTTTCGTCAAGACAGACAGGAATGAAAATGTGAAGAAACAGACAGTTATTATTTTGTAAGAAGTAAAAGAAAACAATCTAGCTGCACTTGGGCAGGAGCATAAAGAAGAAAATGCCTGGGCAAAATCTCTTTACTACTTTGCCTGCTTCCATCCTAATTGTCTCCCTCAAGTGTATTCAGGGAAAGAAACCAACAAAGAGAAGAAACTTTACTGGTTAAATTCTTATGAATTCTTTGTTAAAAGTAATACCTTGTTTTGTAAAGTCTCAACATTTGAAAAATCAAATTAAGTGTGCAAAGCAATATAACATTTGCGATTACATCCAACTGGAGAAATACCCTAAAAGTCTCCAATATTTGCAGAAAGGTATAAAAGATGAGTTCTCCAAATAATCACTGCAGAGCCCACTATTATCTTTTCTGTCCACAAGGAACACTCCCATCTCTTGAAGATACAAATTATGCTACAGCTAGAGCTGGTACAATATCAGTGGAAACAACGCTATCAGGCTTCCTATTATAAACTATAATTCTAGGCTTTATTGCTTGGCTCTTTCAAAGTAAAGTATGTTGGGCAGAGACTACGCATACAAATTGCCAGCCAAAATACATTAAATCTGGTTGAGCTGTCCTTTTTTGGAGGCTGCAAATTGGAGTGTTCCGCTCGGCATGCAGTTGGTGTTTGGCATGCACTAAAGGAATGTCTTTGGCTGTTGGGAAGAAAAATAGTTTTAAATGGAAAATTCTGAAAGACTGGTCATTATTACAAAATGCATACATTTTAAATCAGAGGTAAGAAGGTTTTCTGCTCATGAAAAAAAAATAATTTAACAACACATAGCATAATGCACAAAGTGCATTTAGGTTAAGCTTATGGGAAAATGTACACTCGAGAGTGTTGATAACTGGAGCATTTCAAGGAACTAATGACTCCTGGTAACATCTGTAATTATAGGCTTCTAAAGTGGCTAAAGGAAAGTGCCTTAAATTAGCAAATGTCCCTTATATCTAAAAGCTATGCTTCTGATATTTTCCTCAGAAATGCAGGAATAGACTAAAGAATTCATTAATTAATATTAACATTAATTAATATTGTTTTTGGTTAGTCTTTACCCATAGATACCTTTTTAAAAGTTCATGAAGGCTAGTTTCTTGTGTATCTCTTTTTTGTTTCCTTTTGCACTGTATTATCAATACAGTAATGGGGCATAATACTGACAGGTCATAAATCTAAGGCAGTAGTTGGTGGATCCAAGTATGCTGGTCAGTTGAAGACTTAGTCCGTTGAAAATGATAATGAGATTTCCAGCCCTTCATTCACTGAACATTTCCTATTGAGTTTCTTTTGCATGCAACACTCTACAGTTATGAGAAATATGAACAAAGTTCTCCCCTTTCTAGAGCTTATATAAGGAGTTTTATTGAATATTCTGTCGTGTTGTCAGACAGCTTCAGTAGTCTGAAACACAGAATGAGGAAATATAAACTCAGGAGGAAAATGTCTCACTCACCCTTGTCTCATGTCAAAATTTTAATATTGCATATGCATATATATATATATATATATATATATAATAAGCTTTTTGAAAATATGATTCATTGTTCACATTTTATTTACGGGTATATATATATATATATGTCTTATGTCTTAATATGAATGGGACTGCTTAGCTATTTGACCCATTATTGTAACCAAGGCAAAATAATCTAATACAACATGTTAAAATATACAATAAAACATAAAAACATGCATACTAATTCTAGCCAAGAGATTATGTTTTTTAAGAAAGCAAACATTTCACTGATTTTTATGAAACTTTTCTCTCAATTACTATAGAAAACTTCTAAAAATTCACTATGGATTCTTTATCCTTTGATATTTGTTGATGAATATGGTATATTTTCAAACATAAAACTACCATAATTGCATCCTTTCTTTAGCTTCACATTTTGGAACTTTATATTAAATTTGTTTCTTTTCCAGCTAATAATGATATTGACTGCTAAAAATCTATAAACATGAAAACTAAGGAAGTTTAGCAATTTACTTTTATTAGATATGCTAAGAATTTTGATCTCATTTAGGGTGCAACTTAGCCTCTGATTTTATTTTACCTTCTCAAGCCATTACCTCACTTTGATTCTCAGGTGGAAGAGGAAGAGGAACGCAAGGTAAAATTCATCTAATGCATCATTTTGACACAGCTGTTGTTTGGTCAGTGGTGTGCAGTCTGCTATTTCTGATATAATAAATGTTTATGGTACTTCTAGTTTAATGAATTCCCGAGGTGCCGCGGTTTGTCGGTGTACTCCAGCAGCATATATCTCTAGTGAGAAGGAGACACTGTTGTCTGCTAAGACTAATAGAAAGTAAAGCTGAATGGAAAAATTAGATTCAGGAAACAATGCCTCCATGTGAGTTTCCCAAAGAATCAATTCAGATCATCAGGGGGCAAGAATGGCAGCTGTGGGTTGTCAATAAAAAGGAATGGAAGTGAGCAGAAGAACATGGGAGAAAATAGGTTTCACTTTGAATTAAGGTCCTTGCTTCCATAACCAATAATTTTCTCTTTTACTTCACAAGAACTAAATAGGAGTTTGGCAAAGAGAATCTCAATGTCTGCATGCTATGGGGGTCTTTTATCAAAAAAAAAAAAAAGAAAGAAAGTTAGTCACAGATGGCAAAGTCACATGTGTCAAACCAGTAGAGAACACAAAATAAAGCGTGGTAGTGAAATGTTCAAAATGGCATCATATAGCTTTGTTTTTAAAAGAATTCAAAAGTAAACTACAAGTACAGAATGTTTCTCTATCAGAGTAATACAGACTCATTGTACATAACCACAAATAAACTTTCCTCCCAAAACCTTGTCTTCAATTGTTCTGTGAATGTTGTGGCAGACTGTGCATTATCGTGGCCGGTTTCATGCTGATTACCTGTGTGCCAGAACATGTTCCACTTTCCAATGTTTTTCAGCCTTGGATAACTCTTGCAATCAGAATTTTCATTTCCATACTGTAAATATGAAAATGAAATCTGAGCCCATGCCTCCACAAGTCAGATGCAGGCTCACCTCCAAACCATCATCCCTATGCTTTATAGGTTAAAGGCTGAGAGTGAGAACAGAGTATGTCCTCAAACCAATCACTCATTCTTGGTAACCGAAAGGTCTGGATGTGTTTCACCTCTCATGGGGATTTCTTTACCAGTCATTTAATGTCCTGTTTTACATTCTTGTATCTACTAATTCATTCTCCTCACAGGGAAGATAATTATTATGTGGCATAATGAACAAAAGATCAGATCATACTGTATTTTTTTTTCTGTGAATGACCTATTGTATCAGAACCCTTTACCATATTCCAAGTTATACCAGTTCAGCTCTGCTTTGCTGGGGTAGTTCAAAGCTTACGCAACCCTAATTTTACTGTTCTTATTTCTCTCTTCCAAAAAGACATTTCAATCTTTTTATTGCTTCTTTATAAAGCTAGGCCTCCTTATCTTTAAGTCTCAACTTGAATATTTACAAAGGAGGATATGTAAATAAATCAAGGCATGTGCAAACAATGACACAAAGACACTATATTTTTTTTTAATTTTATATGAACAATTCTCACAGATTTGAGGTAATATCTTGTTGTAGCTTTGATTTGCGTTTCCCTGATAACTGATACTGAATAGTTTTTCTGTCTACCACATGCACATCTTCTTTGAAGAAGTGTCTGTTTAATCCTCTGATCATATTTTGGTTGGGTCTTTTGTTTTCTTTTAGCTGAGTGGTGTGAATTCTTCATGGATATTGGGAATTAGTCTCTTGATAGATGCAGGTCATGCAAATATTTCCTTCCATTTGGAAGGTTGTGTTTTGATCTTAATGATAGTTTCTTTAGCTTTCAAGAAACATTTGGATTTATTATAGTACCATTTTTTTTTTAAATTTTTGCTTTTGTTTCTCTAGCTGTTAAGGTCTAGTTGCCCAGGCTATCATGGAATCTATTGATATCATTTTACCTATTTTTGATGTATTTTATCATTTCATGTATGATACAAAAATCTAAGATTCATTTTGAATTAATTTTTGGTTATAGTATGAGAGAGTTGTAGGTTTCTTTGATTTGCTCCTGTTTGCTCAGTATTCCCAACACCACTTGTTAATAGACTTTCCTTTTTCAATTATGTTTTTAGCTAATATATTATAAATTAACTGATCATTTATATTTGTTCACTTCTGTGCTTTCAATTCTATTCCACTGATTTGTGAGTCAATTAATATCTACCAAATGATCCAGCAACCCTCAGTTAGCATCTCCTGAAAATGTGAAAACACTCATCAAAGGGATCTATGGACTCCTATTTTTATTTCAGCACTATTTACAATATACAATTATGGAAACAGTCTCATCCCCCACTAAAAGATAAATGAATTAAGATGTGTCTATATACTCAATGGGATAATACTCAGCTACAAAAATAGGAAAATTCCTTTGCAACATGTGGATGCAATCAGGATTATGCTGAGAGAAATAAGCTGAAAGGAATAAGACAAGTAACAGATGATTCCATTCACATGTGGAATATAATGAAACAAAGCCAAAAACAGACAAAACCAAACCAAGAAAAAACCTTTAAGTTTGACAGTAGAAGTGAGGTTAACAGAAATATGGGGTGGAAAGTGGGAGAAAATGGTAGGGGAGGCACCAAATAGATTATGTTGGAGAATTATGGGGCTTTGATGGTGGGCAGGATATGATAATATAATTTGGAGAGTGGTGAACCCAAAAACATATACAGTACTATAGCCAATGTTACCTCAACAAATACAATAAAAAATTAGTTAAGCACTTGTAAGTTTTAATAAAGAACAAGTAGAATCATTGAATAAAAATTTATTAAAATATATAATAAAATATCATAGACATCATTATAGCAATACTGAAAATTTAATATTGGATTTTATTAATAACTAAATGTTATTCAGGAAGAAATATGCCAAAACTTTTCAGTGGTATTTGTTATTTAGTTTGTATAATAAGAAATACTAGTGCCCTTTTTACACTTTTTACCTTTACAATTATTATATATATGTATTATATATGTATATATATTACATATATATTTTATACATATACATATATATGTATAGCGAGAATGATGCAAAACTTCAGTGGTCTAAAAGTTTATTAGTTTATCTCTTAAAATTGCATAATATTTAAGGCACAATGGAAATATCCAAATAAACTAAATTTAAGTTACGAACTGCCCATTAATATTGGAGGCATTTTTCTACTGAAAAAAATGCAAATGGCAATGTACTTTTCTTTATATGAATGCAAGTTTTACTCTCACATATAATGTCAATAATAATGTCATAGAGCAACCTGAAATTATCATTAACCATGTGTTTTGACACCTGAATTGACCTCAAAGACACTAAAGTCTTATTCAGGATTTTAATATTGCCTTCAAATACAGTAGGGAAAACCCCAGAGATTTTGATCTTGGGGAGATTATAACTTATTTTTAAATATATAAATTTGCATTTAATTTATGCATTTACTGCAATTATAAAATTATATTTTCCATATAAAAGTTGAAAAATTCTGTGGATTACCTACTGGGTGAAAGAAAAATTCCAAACCCATCAGCTCCACTTTACAGAGCCATAGTTAGCATTCAGTAAATTGACTCAGCAATAGTTCTATTAAGTGACATAGTACTCTACTAGCATAAAGTAAAGAAGAAAACATACAGCAGAATGGGCATGGTTCAAATATATTTTAGTAATGAAAGTCATTGTATGATATTGAAAATAATATATTAAGTAAAGGCAAATATAAGCTAACTAATATATACCAGAAAAGAATACAGAAACAAAACTGCACTGTAATAAAATAATTACATTTTAGTGACAGTTGCTGATAAAAACTGAGTTTAAAAATAGCTTATTATAGGCAATTTTAGAAACTTTTAATTAAAAACATTAACGTACATCCACTGACATTAAGCTGTAGTGATATCATAGATGTTGGTCCTCTATCTTGTGAAAGAAACAATTTAATTTCTTAGTTTAGTTTTCAAACTCATAAAAGTCATGTTTCCTGGTTATCACTTATATTTGAAGTTATAACAATTTCAAAGAGAAGTATCTAAATTTAGAATTGTTTAAAGTCTATTACAAAGGATTGATAACTCTGAAGAGTTTAAAGAATCAATTACATTTCAAAATGCCCACATTAATCTCATCTCTGTCCCAGTATTATTAAATAATTGTAAAACTTTTCAACATATTCAAGTGCAAATTGAATTCAAGTGCAAATATTCAATATTCAAGTGCAAATGAATTCAAGTGCAAATATTCAAGTGCAAAAATTCAAGTGCAAATAGGGGAAAATTGTTGGAATATTTGGAGAATATGTATTCACAAAAATTCGAGTTTTATTTACTAACTAAATAAGGCAACTTATTCTGTAAAGAAACTTGCCTATTTCTAATTCATTGCAAGGTTTCCCAAACTTAAATAACAAGATATTCCCCCTATTTTAGTTATGATCCAGATATGTCCATTTGGTTTTAACATGTCATATATTATTTCAATGGAATGGGCACCAACAATTTTTATCACTTAGTGACTTTTCACTAGTAGGAAATGGCCAAAATATTTAGACAATACAGTGATTATAACTTTGTCGCATGTTCGAGTTGGAAGAGACTTAGAAATGAACTCACCTCTTAATTTTATGTGTGAAGGAATCTAGTGTTTTGGTCCAGATCCTATAGTTAAAGTGAATCTTTAACTTGAATCTTCACCCATTTTCTATTTATGCTGTACCTAATAGACTTTTCCTGATTCCATTTGGAACTTGATTAATCACTGTCTTTAAAAGATGTCCTCCATATCTATAAAGAATAGATATACTTCTCTAATTCATATACATGTCAGAAAATTGCAAGCTCTAAAACAAAAAGTAAAACAGAATACAAAATGAAATATCTCCTTGTGTTCATAGATGAAAAATCCATGCTGCTCAAGTTGAAGATAGTCTGCATTTAAAGCTTTTTCTTCACTAGTGATTTGTGAGACTTTCACACAAGGAATAGGTAAAGAACACCTTGCCTTATGGCATGACTCATAAAACATCTACCCTCAGAAAACTGCCAGGAATATTTAGGCAACAAGCAAATGTTTGTTGTGGCTAGTGTGATAAAATATAATAAATGAGAGGGGGGAGGAGAGAGGAGAGAACATTGCTGCGAAAATATTCTTTAATAAAAAGTGATTTTTTTTCAGCATTACATCTTAGTAGTTTTGTCTTCTTAGATTACTTGTTTTTATGTCACAATCTCAAATAACTCAAGTTGTAATAACCTTAATAACATGAAAATTAATCCACAATAACTGTGATTTTCATGAAGAAAATAACTCCACAGAGTTAAATTTAACCTATATTTGTCAAAGAGCATTTTCCTAAAAAGAGGAATGATTTGAGTAAATTATTGCTGGGTAACTCAGAGCATGCAGGATGGAAGCAGTTATCCAAGATTCTATGATGAGACAAGATACAGTGTTTTAAAATAAGTAATACTTCTCTGGCTGAAACAATGATCAACAGTGACCTACAATGCCAAGCCTCATAATGAACCTGGAAAGAAGCAAAGGGGAGATTGAACATATCTCTAGAGTAGTTAGTGAATAGTTTTAAGCATGGGTGGGGGGAGAGAGAGAGAATGAGAGAAGAATGAGAGAGAGAGAGAGCACAAAGTAAGTTGATAGGAGAAGAGAAAATGAGGGGAAATGAGATATTATAAACAGAGCAATCATATTCATATTTTTTAGATAATTGAAAGGGAAGCATTAATTATGAGTATGGTTTCTGCTGTGGAAATATAGAGATGAAACATTACCACCCAAGATAAGAAACACAGGATGGGAAGCAATTCTGAAAGGAAATGTGAGGGATTTGAATATGTTTAAAGTGTGCAAAATTTAAAAAGAAGACATTTTTATAACACTTGGTAATTAGATATACATATGAAATTGGGTCAAAAATGGAGCAGAAGTCTCTACCCAACAGGTCATTTTTAAAATGCAACTTCTGTCAGTCAGATTCGCTCAGGTCTGTACCATCCATGCATATCAGTTGTCAGACAAATGCAGTTTAACAACAGGGTTTTATTAATGAGGGTAGTCAACAGGGAAAATGAAAAATCCCTAAAGCCACAAATGGCCAGTTATTTCACCCCAAGATCATTTAGTTCGAAAGTCCCAAACACATGTCCAAGATGTGCCCCCTGCAAACCTGCAGGCACCCTGCAATGTCCAGTCCTTTTCCAGCATCTTCTCTTCATGTCTTCTCCAGTATTCTGAGTTGCTTTGCATCTCCAAGGTTCTTTAAATTTCTTCCACAAAATGCTGATCTCGTATCAGCTATCCAAATATGCCACCTTGCTGTGGCTCCAATGTGCTTCCTTTACCAGACCTGCCTTTAGTGGTGTCTGGACACATTTACCAGGCCTGCCCTGAGCAGCCCCTGGTCACCCTTGGCCTGCCATTCTGATATCCGACGACACACCAGCTACTTCTCTGTCAGCCAGTCTCCCACCATGGGTCCTCACCACCAGCAGCTCACTCTTCTAGGGACTTCCCCTGGCAGGCCATGTGGGACTGTTCTCTATATTTGCCTTTCTCCTTTCTTTTTCATTCTCCTCCTTCCTCCCTCCTCCCTTTTTATGCACCCTCTCTTCTCACTTCCCATTTTCTCTTGCAGTTCTTTCAGACTCTTCCCACCAGGGCATTTTTGTACCCATACAATTTTTAACTGTATCACTATACTGTATCATTTATATCTGGACCTCATCAGAGAAGCCTGGACTGAAAACATGTTATAGAGTCAACAAATGCTTTTCTATGTGCCATAAATTCTCATTCATAATATAATAGATCCTGTTAATTTCTTTTTTATAATTGAACAGTAAAATAGTTTTAATCACATAGAAAATATCACATATTAAGTTAGAGACAAAGTCTGCAAAGCCCTTGACATCAGTTATAATCTACTGTGTGATAAAACTCAAGCCTTGACTCCAACATGGGCAGTACTATTTGTTCATAAAGTTTAGGCATTGCCATTAGCTGTATTTGAAAAACACAGAGGCCTAAAACAGATAAGGGTACACCCTTCTTTTACTTTGTTGCAAATTTTGAGCAGTTTTGGTGAATATGAGAAACTAACATGCACTAGCTATTGTTTAAAGGCTCAGGTGGGGATGAGAAAATGAATCACCAAGAGGGTGTGTGAATGGAAACTAGGGCCTCTGGTTTTCAGGGGGGGAGGGGCAGCAAATAAAATATTTAAAAATAAAGGAGCAGAGACTGAGGGGGAGAGACTTTGTAAAGGAGAGAGATGAAAACGGTAGACCAGTAAAGAGGAGCCCAAGTGGTCAAGCTGGACGGAAGCCCCCTGGAAGAGTGAGCTTGTGGTGGGTGACGTGGAGACATAATGGGAGACTGGCCGGCAGGCGAGTAGTGGGTGTGGAGTCGGATGCCAGCAAGAAGCCATATGGGACTTTGGAGAAGTGGAGCAGCTCAGAACGCTAGAGAGAGAAGAAGCAAAGAGAAGGCAGAACAGAAAGACTGGGTTTTGCGGAGTGCCTGGCTCAGGTTTGGAGGGGCAAAAGGGCACGATCTTGGACATGTGTATTTGGGACCTTTGACACTAAAAAATGGTAACTGGGGTAAGATTACTGGCCACTTGTGACATTAAGGACTCTGTTTAACTTTCTGTTTTCCTAGTTATTTTCCCTTGTTAATAAAATCCTGTTGTTAAAGTGCATTTGACTGGCAACTGCTATGCGTGGGTGGTAAGAATCCGAAAGAATCTTGGTGGCAGAAACTGCATTTTAAAAGTGCCCTTTTTTTCCCCTCTGAATTGTTGGTTGGAGTTTTCTGCCCCATTTTGCACCCAATTTCAAAACCACCCTATTTAGTTGCTTAAATCAAAATTGTACTATCATTGCATTCAATACTTTGGAATCAAGAATTTGGATGGATGTGTGAATGTAAAATTATCCTCACCTAAAATTATTAGTGTGAATGAACCAAATGGCAGGGAGTTGGCTAAGTATGACTTGTTCCCACTTCATGTCTTCCCAAGTGGTCTTTACAAAAGGCTAGCCATGACTTCCTTACAATATGGGTGCTTACTGAAATGTAAACTTCCCACAGGAGTACTGCAATCTAAGAGAAAAAAATGCCACCAGATTTCACTGGATTCAACAGTCAAATAGCAGGCTTAATTCATGTAGAGAAAGCAAAGCCTCACTCACCATGGGGAGAGTATCAGTGCTGTGATCATTGTTTATCTGCCACAATTACAACCCTAAGATTGTAAAGTTATCTATGCTACCTTCAATTTCTTTAAAGTCCACCTATAGCAAAGTGCCAGACAGGCATTTAGCAGGTAATCAAAAAGTGTTTGGCAAAATTTTGAGTCTAACTTAGGAATTGTATTTCATTAATGATAACACACAAAAAGTGCTTGAATAATTTCAGGTATCCTGCCATTTGGGATATAGGGATTAAGGCATTTGGGGTGCCATCTCAGAATAGGGTTTTGAATTTCTCTAGCATATACATGTCTGTCATTGATTCCAGTTGAGACTCACAGCAAAAGATCTTTCAGATCCTGCTTGAAGCTATTAATTTTGGACATGGGCTCTTGAAAGTGTCCTCATTAACTGAGTCCATCAAAGTATTATGTAGAGCCTTTCCGTAATGTAACTGATAGTTTGCTGTCTACCAAATATTAAGCTACTAAAGTAGCAGGACAGCTACTTTAGAAAAGGTCAGATATTGCCTTTACCAGAAATAAACTCCATATAGAGAAGAACACCATTCTAATTTAACCCCTTTTCTGCTATTGTCATTGACGATGTTATGATCAATAGGGATGAATGAACCAAACTGAAAATATTCCCAACTCATGCAAAGGACAATGATATGTAAAATGATAAAATGGTTTTAATTAGCAATAAAAACACCAAACAAGCTAATAATGGACTTTTCTTTTTCCACTTAGAAATTTTTAGAATGTCATTTTATACTCTAAGTACTTTATATGTGGTTTTACAAAGAATGAATATTAATCATGTTTAATATGTAACATTCAGCCACTGATAGTAAAAAAAAATGGTTTGAAAGTAGTGAAGTACAACAAATGTTTGCAGAATTGATAGGTGTGGTTGCAAATCATAAATGCAAATACTAGAAGAGAGTCATAGTTGAATTATTCAACTCATTAGATCATCACTATCAAGGTGAAGAAACACTTGAAACGCACATGAAGAGTGCAGACATTGTATTCTGAACCCTGGCTCCATCCATTTCTAGTCCTGCACACTAGGCAAATAGCGCAACTTCTCTGGGTCTCGTTTTATCAGTTCTAAATTAAAGATATTATAATTCATATTAGAGTTAATATAAGTATAATCAAAATTATGAATACACATGATATAGTGTCAATGTTTAGCTATTATTTTTGTAACTATTAAGTATTATCAATCTCACTGAACCAACCTGAACCTGTAAAAAAATAGTTTACTTCATTTAAATGAAGTATCTGAGACAATATGGGTTGAATGTATTCAAAATTAATATATATATATATATATTTAAAAGGAATATACTGTATGGAAAAACAAAATTGATGGAAAGATGAAAAATATAGGGACAAAGAAAGAGTAAACATCTATGCAAGTTAGAAAACAGCCAAACTGAGAAAAAATGATACTATTTAAGCATATTTAAGAAAAGTGTTTCCAAGGAAATGGTTTTGCTATCAATATGAAAATATTTTCTAGCTATTTGAATTATTCATTACTGATGTTATATAAAATGTCTTTCATATGCAAGACTGTAAATGCAGTGTCTTAATACCCTATTCTTATTGTTAATTTTATTCCCACTTCCAAGTACCATCGCTATAGAAAACCAGATATCCCAGGGATCTTGAGGGATTTTTGCCTGTGTTTTTGTGACAGTACTTCACTCATTACAATAGCTAAATTACTATTTCATAGACACATGCTATCGAAAAGACTGCTATTTTTGTTGGTTCATTTAGTCAAATTTATACAGCTTGCCTATCTTTGTATCATTTTAAATCCAAATGAAGATATCTTTTCTAAGCCCTAAAATTGTTTTTCTCAGACAAGATAAGTATCTAAATGAACTCCCATTTCAATGAAATTATTTAGTAATAAAATATATTAAAATTAGAGAGAAGTTTTTTCTATAGAATGAGTTTCCAAAGCTTCATTTCCTCAAGGATTTACCAATTCTTTATTTACCTTAGCAATTCAAAAAACAAAACAACAAAAAAAATCCCCCACCTGCCTAACTGGATCTTCCACCAACTTTGTCCCTGTGTTTTTCTTTGGGCATCTCCAACAGCTGTTCTCACTTTCTCAGTCTTACTTTCCCCTTCTTAAAATAATTTTGCAGCTGCAGTGCTATATTCCTTTTTTTTTTTTTTTTTTGCAGACTTCTGTTTCCACCACATGATGCCTCATGACTGTTCCCAGCTGGAAAAGCAACTTGTTGAAATGAGCACCCATTGTGACCATTGTAGTATACTCAAAGTTTTTTGAAAAGTAAACAAAATAAGTCATCTAATTTTCAGTTCTCACCAACAGTCTCCTGGCCACCAAGGAGTTTTATTCCTGTCTTAAAGTTCCTAAGATTGCCTCATGAAAATGTTTCCCAGCTTCTGTCACTTTCTTCCTCTCCCTAGGTCATAGAATTAAGATTAGAAATTCTCTAAACATAAAGTAAATATTTCTCCTCTCCATAAAAATTCATCTAAGCTAGGCACTGAAAGCAGCTCTACTTCTCATGGAAAATGACACTTGGTTCCCTGCCAAACAGTGGACAGGTGTGCGCAAGTATTTTAAAATCCTATTTACAGCCACTATGAACCTGCTATGAGATCTAGGCATAAAAGGTATTTTCTTTCTAAAGTATAGCTCTCTTGAGCTATATCATGAGTATTTTTAGTTAAAGGGTAAATGATATTATAAACACTATATGTTTTTAAGGAGGAGGGAGAAACCCAGGGAACACAATGATGTAATAAAAATACATATATACAGAAATATACAGAAATATGTAAACAACAAAATGATTGATAATAAAAAATAGATGTTATATGTTTTTGTTACTCTCAAAAATCAAATGAAATATAGTTAGCTCTCTAGCAGTCAACATATTAAATTTGGAAAAAAATTATTAAGATTAAAAATTAATATTTTTCTGTATTAAAATATAAAAGTACTTTTCTAAATTAAATAGAACTTTAGCTTTGCTAATTCAATATTGCTGCAAAATATTAAACTCCAAAATGATTATCACTGTAGTGGTTAATTGCTTAATTTAAACAAGAGAAAAATAAATAAATATAAAAGTCTAATTATTGTACTGACAAGTCTACAGAAAAATTATTATTTTAAATGACAGTATGCTTTAATTTTATTTGTATAGAATGAAGTTTAGTAATCTTTTTAATGAAATTATTTATAAAGTAGAAAATAATAAAGGTAAAATGAGATACTAGAGTAATTCATTTATTATACCCATAACTATACTTTTAATTATAAATAGCAAGCATCATATATTAACAAAACAATAAAAATATTTAATTACAAGCCTGAAATCAAAACAATATATTATGTGATATAAATATATATCACCTTTGTGTCATTATGTTAAGTTCATATTTTTCCTAAATTGGCTTGGTTATAAAGGTAGTGGGATGTGTCAATTAAACAAACAAACAAAAAAAAAACCTGGAAATTTCTAAGTGTTAAATAGTGGTGTTACAAATAATATATATCATGGAATAATGTGGGAGTACCTTAATAAGATGTGGAGTATTCAAGAAAATTTCTTATCAAAAATGTTTTATAAGATAAGATCTATAGAATAATTAACAGTCAAGCAGGAAAAACAATATATAATAGTGTTAAGGGTGAGAAAAATAAATAACTGCATAAGAGTGAAACAATAACAGACAGAAGCTTGATATTCACAAAAATAAACAAGAAAGAACAGGACGGGTTTCCAGTTTGGTAATGGCTAAGTAAGTTAGAACTGACAGAAAATACTAATAGAACAAAACCCCAAAGCAAACACTAACAAAAAAACAAACAAACAAACCTATTTTATAATGGAGAGTGATGAAAGGGTGGGTTTGTTTTCTGATCAACAGCTACTGAAAATGAAAGGGACATTGGCAAAAGCAAAAATAAAGAGCACAGAATCTCCACATTCTGTCCTTAATCCAGCCATTAAGGAAACACAGTTTACACTTTAAACAAAACTGGATTAATTGCCAGCTTAAAAATTTAAAAGCCAACATTCTTGAACAACATAACAAAACCTACAAAATAGTTTTCACAGCATTGGGGAAAAATAAAAATGAAGTTGATGTATAAAGAACCAAAGAAATACAAACTCCATCCAAGTGAAAGAGCTGTTAGTGAATCCTGATCAGGACAGGGCTCTGCAATTAAAATGAACAGAAAGACAGGAGATGGCCCGGAAACACAAGCAAGGTGAAAACAGAAAAAGGTGCTTGTTGTTGTAAATGGAAAAAAACAAAAAACAAACAAACAAAAAAAAAAAAAAACGCATCTAAGCTAAAGGAACGTCTAGTCTCAGATGGTAATGGTGTCAATGTTTCCAGGTCAACTCTTTTTTCTGTAACCCCATGCCAGGTTCCATTTAAATTTCACTTTAGCATTAGCACTTTCTATTTCCTCCTTTCTCGATCAATTGGCTTTTGCTTGTATATTTCTGTAAAATATCACCTGAACTATCAAGGGAAGACAAGGAAGCATTACAACTACAGAATTAGCTGTGTGAACTGAAAAAAGTGTGCAGTGAACTGAAATAGTGTTGTAATTGGTCTCTGATCATATGTTTATCTTTGATTTCTGTAGCGATTTGTGGACAATGGTGCTACTAGTAAAGTTTGAACTTCATATATTTACTCATTGGTGAGAATATGTGATGGTTTGAGGGTTGTTTCACTAAATTATGGTAACTGAAACCCCTATGTAAGAATGTGCAATGGAAGTCAGTTTGTATAGATTAAACTGGAAAACATAATATATAAACCTCTTTAGTGACTTGATCTTGGATTGAGGAAACATATTTGATAAAGAAGGAAAAATATCTAAAATTAAACCCCGAAGAATATCAATATTAAGGATTACATAAAGATATACATCTAAAAGAATTGAGAAATAATTGGCTGAAAGAAGTATGGAATTTGCAGGGAAAAGAAAAAAAAGTTTCTCAAAGAATGTACATAGTCAGAAATTGGAAATAAAGGCAAAATACTGAGTAAGAGAAGGAGAAGGACTCAAGAATGACTGTGCATTTTTCAAAAATGAAGTCAATATCTTTCATGATTATTTTCAGAAGCTGAAACTAATTTTGAGATCGAGTGGGAGGTAATAATGTAGATGTAGCAATGTAGCTCAAGATTGCAAGATGATTAGAGGTTTGCTTGTTATTTTTGCATAGTCTACCCCACCCAATACAAGGGTTTGAACATCTCCAAGAAGAAAATCAGTTAACTTATAGTTATAGGTTTGAAGCAGTAGGCTAGCATTCATTTCAAAGGCAGAGAGTTAGGCTTTTACAGCATAATCATAGGGAGGAGGAAAGAGAAATTTGCCAGCAACATTTTATTTTCATGGGAGCCTTTTGAAGGGGTTACTGTCCTATTGTTTATAGTTTTCTGTGAAATAGCAGGGGTAGACATCTGCAGAATGTAATGGGAAAAAAACTACATATTTTTTGGAAATAAACATTTAAATAGATGCTATGGAGAATGAGAGAAAGAGTTGATCAGGGAGATACAGGAGGATTATGGTATACGGTCATGAAATTCAGAAGATTTATGCTACTTAGAGTCTGAGTTTGGGATTTTTTGTAGCCACCCTAAACAACTCATATGAAAACATAGATAAAATAAACTGTTAATATATTGATCCATATTAAGTGATAGCACATATGCTCTAAGGAAAGTAAGATGCCATTTCCTTAATGGACTCTTAAAAATCAGTAGTTTCAGATGTCTACATTATAAGACATTGATTCAATACTATTAGTCATGAGATTTATCACTCTCTGAATGCAGCATTAATTAAAAACATCTTTATATCTGCTGATTCCATTGTTTCTATTGCCTATTTGGATGCATATAGTCTAGAATATAGGAAAAAATAAAATAAAGGAGACTAAATTCCAAAAATTCTTGTTATCCTTAGTGTAATATTCCTTGCTGCAGAATTAGAGAATATTTTTATATCAAGCTAACCTGAATAAATATATCAATCAATAATTGCAATCCCTGTCAGGAGAAATAATAGAAGTTCCATTAGTGTGAGAATATGACCAGCCTCCTGATTTATCTTAATTTTACTGTTTGGGGTTTTGTTGAAGATGAGATTTTAGGATAAGGACTTCTTATCTCCCAATCATAGCTCTACTTCTTATGAGCAGTAAACTATGGGAAAAATCACAGACTATGTTTCATATACAAATGAGGTTAATAAGTAATACACATGTATAGTACTTAGAAGAATGTTTGCCATGTCCTGTGTATTCAATAACTGTTAAACATGATTATCAGTCTACTGGTACATATGTTACTGATTTACCCAACTCATGAGATTTATGGGTACACAGAATGTGTATACAGAATTAATTATATAGAGCTTGAGTGTTTGCTCATAATTATTAATAACTGACATTATGTAAAAAATTGTATAGGCCCCTTCAATTAATGAACTTCATTTCATGAGCTATTTTTTACTTTAGGTTAGTGTGTGAAATGCTAATGAGAGACTCAAGAACCAAGATCCAAACTCTTGTAAAGAAAGAGAAATATTATTATTTTTTTCCTCTAAGTTGAGATACATTATATATTTTTGAAGTATACAAGGAAAAATAAATATAAATACTCCTCAGAGATGTGTGATTTATGCTATGATGTCTTGATCTCTAGAGCACTTTTAGGATACTTAACTGGGTTATGTCCTTTCACTATAGCTCAACTATTAAGTGTGAAGTTGACAAAATTTTCTGGCATCCTATAGATATATCTAAGTAAGATTTAAAAACATCTTACTGTTACATCAATATTTTACATATGATTTTCATAAAAGATAGTGACACAAAAATACCTTTAAAACAGAATGCATGTGAGTGACTACATGATTTTATGTGTGCCAGAAATCATAAGTCAGATTCTTTTCTGATGAAGCCATTTCTCTAGTTGACAACTGTCAAAGCCATCTCGAAAACCCATGAATATTAAAACACTATTCACTGGCACATTTGGCATTTTGAAGTCAGGCAAATAGAACTCATGAAATATGAAAGGAGAGCTCCATGTCGTTTTGTAGAAAATGTTGCCATTAAGATGATATATGAGGAAATTCACACCTTCATCTGCTGGGCGTGCTCAACTGTATTTTCAATCAACTGTATTACTTTGCTTTGATAGTGTTACCATAAGATTATATCTTCCCTACCCTTGGTTTTAGGAACTTCCAAAGCTAGGGTTCAATGAAAAATTTAGATTATCTGCACGTATCAAGTCTAGTACAATGTTTAACAATGATTATCAGATTTTAAAGTCATTCTGTCCTAGCTAGTACTAGTTTAGGAAAAGTCCTGGGCTCAATACCCACTGTCCATTTTTATTTTTTATTACTACTAATTTGTAGAGCCTAATTTTTAAATAAAATTTTGTATTTATATAAAATATTTGCTTCTTTCATAGTCTCACTTTAGAAAAGAGTCTCCTGAAATTATTTTTACATTTTTTGTTGTTATTGGAGACTTGTGTATTAACTCTAAAACTTTTTTTTCTCTTAAATAATATGGGATTATCTGGAACAAAGTATCCCATTTTACTGCCTTACTTTGAAATATCAAGATAAACATAAAAGAAAGGACATATATAAATATGCCATAGATTTAGTAGAAGACATAAAACTATGTTTTGTTAAAATAGAAATTTATTTAGTTATATATATTTATGTATACACATGAATATATCACTGTAAATACAAGATACCAGATAAAGCAAAGCTTACTGAAATTATACTTATTGTCATGTTACATAAAAATATTTTGCATCAATTTCTCTTTGGAGAATTGTTTTCCAATGTGTTACATTTAAGAGCATGAAATCTAAAAAATATTTTTCTTTAATATTGAGCATTCATTTAACTGTTAATGCAACAAAATATACCTAAGGCAGTATAAATATAACTTAGGAATCCAAATTTTCTGATAATGTCTATCATGTTCTACAAGTTCACTATTCTCCTTTTGCATCATCAAGTATGGATAATTCAGTTGTGATTTTAATGTAATTTTACCTACATAATTTCTTAAAATAAAAGTGATCTAGTAATCTTTCCTTAATTTTAAGTCCATTAATTGATATACTCTTGAGGTTGGGAAAAAGTAAGGTGACTTTAAGATTAGTGCACATATCAAATCAGAGGCTGAGTTTCCAAAAAAGATGAATCTGAATACATAAGGAACAGGTGTTGAGTATGTTCACGTATGTTTGAGACTATGCTTTTATTCATTTCCAAACTCTGCACACATGTACACACATGTGTGTGTACAAAATTTCCTATAAGGAAAAATGGCATCTGTTTCAGAATGATAGCTAATTGCATGCTTCTATGATGTATGTAAACATTTTAAATAAATAAACAAATTGAAGCAATTGATTTATTGAGGGGTTGCCAACTTCTCCAATTACCTGAGCTGGTAAGCAGTCTTATGAGTAGAAGAGTCACACAAGTTCTCTGAGATTCCTAGCCTCTCAGACTTAAAGGATGTGAGTTGTGGGGAAAGTCACAGAATGACATTAGTAGTATTATATATAAATGAATTATTTTGCATATGTAAGAAAATCAGATGGTTTGAAACAAGCTTCCTAAAAAAAAAATTATGCTTTTATAGCTGCAAATTATTGGACGCACCACTTTGAGGAGCAATAGTGGTATCAGGCTGACGAAATATTTTCACACTGCCCAAATAATAATCACATATATTTACAGTTACTCACTGAGGTGGCAGGCCTAAGCCAGCTGTAGTGAAACAGGAAGTTCAAACATAGGGAGAAAACAATCCAGACGTCTCTGAACAGTTCATTCATCCCCCCTCTGGAGATGTCCCTTGCCATGTCTAAAGAGTCACATAGCAGACTGTGGCAAAACTGCTCACTTGGCCTGATGGCAGGAAAGTCGTCACAGAAAACACATTAGGGATGTATGGCTGTGTCCCAGTAAAACTTTATGTGGGCAATTCATAATTCACTTACTCTCTCCTGGTACGTAATATAAACATGGATCATGGTGCTTCAGCAATGGGTGCACAATGGTCACAATCTCTGAAGGGAGGGAATCCCAAACTTCCAGAATACCAACAGCTATGCAAACCAACATTACTTGAATAAAATAGTAGTAGTAGTAGTAGTAGTAGTAGTAGTAGTAGTAGTAGTAGTAATCAGTTTCAGTTCTTTAAACATGCAAAAATCATTCTTAGTTCACAGATGGTACAAAACATGTGACAAGTGACCATGAGACAGATCCTGGGCAGAAGAAGGTTCTAAGAATGAATGCTCCTTAGATCCACCTCTTTTATACAGCAGAACTTTTGGCCTAGTTTATCAACCTGATATTTTATCTTGTGGGTTAACAGATCCATGAGCCATAGAAACTTTGAAGTATGACCTTTACTCAGATGTTTTTATAGAAGTAACTCTGGTATCCAAGTATCCCCTCCCAACTCTGGGAAATACTTCTAAGTATTTATATTTAGAGAATGTCCTGCTGTCGTGGCAGAACATAATGAAGGTCACCTATAAAGAATATTACTAGAAACTGACTTCTCTCAAAAGCCATGGTCATCTAGTACATCAAAATGATAAGCAATGCATTATATAATATTGTTTGGAATTATCTTTAGTTCTAAAAGATACATTAGAAGATGAGAATAATTTGAATTTTACAGATTATAAGATTATAGAATATAGGAGAATGGAAATCACCAGACACAAGGGAGACACTCACTTTTGATACTCAACAGTGATGTAACAGGAAGTCCAAGAGCCAGTGTCTACTTAGTAGCAGATAAAAGCTTAAACTTTTTCATGATTTTGACACACTTGAACAATAAAATTTTTCTAATTCTTTGACTTTCCCCCTTAGGTATTTTTTTTTTCATATTAGAGAACAATTCAGGTTCTGAAGAAAGAAATGATTAAATCTCACTGCAAAATTAAAATATAAAATATACTTTCTGTCACTAGACACCATTATTTGAATTCTCCTGAATTGATGTCACACATTTCATAATTTAATTATCTCTGTTTTCCAGGAAAAAAATGATGATACACTTCCAATTCAAGGAAGAAACAGTCAATATTGAGCATTGTGTGCTTTAAAAGACAGTCTATTTATATTCACCCGACATGTAGACAGTCATGAGGAATGTGAAGTAGTCCTGAAAAAATTGTTTCTAGATATGGCTATGTGGGGTGTCCTAGGCAACAACAAAGATAAGAATTAATTTCTAGTTACTACTCCCCTTTCCCACAGTTATATTGTAGCCAGCAACAGCATTTCCATCAGAGCTTGGGCATATTCTCAAGATTGGTCCTTAGGTGTTATATACTGAGGTGTAATACCTCTCATGCCCTCTAGCTTCCTCCAGGAGGAAACCTACATAACTTTCAATGATTAATTTATTAAGGGTAATACTCACATCCTGTCTTCTAATATCTGATGATTTTAACATATTTTTCTCTTAAACTTTATAAACAAAAATTTTGCATTTTAATGTTTATTTAAAATTTCAGCCATCAAAAAAAGAAGAAAACTTCTGTTTCTGCTAAAGCAAAAACAAAATATAAAATAATGTGAGTCAAAATGTTTTGTTTTTTTGTTTTAGAAACGTTTTTATGGTGTCAATATTGGTTGATGACATTGTCTTCATGACAGAAGTGTAGACCCTCCTTTCAGGCATTAATGCCATATTGCGCCCACCATCAAAGAACCCACAGTCCACAGACACAGACCCCTGGGCTTCCTCTGCTCTTGGGGCTTGTCTCTCCCTCCCCACCCCCCCCACCCCCCAGGCCACCTCCACCTTGGGTTGTTCCCATTCCAAGGTCAGGACTCAAGGGCCAACTTTTTAGTTTGGCTTTATCTGACCTTTTGTTTTTCCTATAGTTCACAGGTAAGTGACCGCATCAGATATTTGTCTTCCTTCTTCTGGCTGACTTCACAGAATTCTACACTCATTTTCATGACTTCTTTTGTAAAAAGAAGGAATTTATAGTCACTAAATCTTGCCTGCTCCTAAATGTTTGTTCATGTATTGCATTTTGTGAGAGTGAAATCATTTTTGCAAGTGATTTCATTTGATAAGCATCAGCACTGACATCCACCCTCCACTGGAAAAAGGTGGCACTTCCACAGTCCTGAAAGATGGGCAATACAACCTTCGATGATTTAACTCTGTATTTTGACATCAAGATGCTCTAATTCCATTTTCAGATAAAATAAGTATTCAAGGTATTATATCCAATATAAACATCCATCTGTGGTACTTTATATTTAAGTTATTACTCTGAAAAGAACTGGAATTAAGATTTCAACTTGCTTGAGCAGAATCTCATTTCCTTGAAATACAGTAGGAGCTGTATTTCAAAGGAATGAGATGCATCTTCGCATTGTGGCAGAGAATTTGAATGCCAGAGAGCTTGGCTGCCCAGTGAATGGCACAGATAGTTTGATATACACAAAGTATTAAAGGAAGGCAGACATTCTTATAGAAAATATGTTATTTTAATGCTTCCTTTGCACTCAATAAAGATAACCTGGACTAACTCGATGTGTTAGATTTTATCTTTCTTGCCACAAAGTAGTGACAGATGCCTTCATTAATTTTAAACAGTATATTGCTAGATTTTACATGTATAGCATCCACAATAAATTATTTTTCTGCTAGAGCACACTTTATATGTTTAATCTAAACCTGTCTACTCTCTATTCCATTTGGAGTTTGTTTTGATTCTTCCCTATATGCATTTTTAAAGCTCATAGGAATTTGTTCTGAAACAATATTGGTCCTTGGTAGAAAAGGAGTAAACCTGTTTCAGATAATTTTTTTTTTTTTTTTGCTTGTCCTTTCTTAGATATTTCAAAGCACAGAGAACTACACGTGGGTCCCCTCCCATTTGTCATGTTGATACATGGCCAGGACCCTAAGATGAATCGGAATCATAGAGGTAAATCAGTCAAAGCATTTCCCTGATGATCACTGGGCATGATTATAGCTCTTGCCTTCATCAGGCTTGGCAAGAGAATGGGAAGCATAAATCTGAGACTCCTCGGGTAGGTCTTCTCACAGACATGGCTCTATTAAAGTGATGTTGGCTTGCCATCAACAGGGCATTCAAGACTGTCAGATCATTTATTCCAAGTAATATTACTTGGAATCTTTAATTTCAAGTAGTATTAAAATACAACAAAGTACCACATATAAACAAATGCATCTATATCTGCATATATTAATATATATTAAATATATTTAATATTAATATCAAATTTAATATGAAATAAATATATTCTATATATGTATCTTTTTTCTCTGGTTTTCTGTGCTTTTCCTTTAATCCCAATCTACAAAGACACTAAAGCACCCTCTTGCTGCCAGTAGTGGCTTGATAGACCTCATGATTCTATGTCAAGTGTAATGTCTATGTTAAGAAAATAATTATATTTATTTTTCACATCAATTACTGCACTTTTCCTCATTTGAAGTAGGATAACGATATATTTGCATTTTGTAAGTTTCACCAACTTCTACCACCATTTTCATCAATTCTTTGCTTAGTGAACATTTCTTATCAAATTCACTGTTTTTGCTGAAGATAGCTTTGAACATTATCCAATTTCTTTTCTTAAAAAATTAACACAACAGTTTCCTCTTTTTGTACTGCCACAGCAAATTGCCCTCCATCATGGATCTTGTGACAGAAGAAGACATATCTCTAATTATTATTTTTTAAATATTATGGTAGCTTCTATAGCATCATTCCATTCTTCATTAGCAGTAAGCTTTTTCTAGTTGCTTTGCTCAACTAGAAGAAATAATTTAAATATGCTGTTATAAAATAATATTGCAATAAGGATTTATACAGTTACCTGTGTTTTTTATATAAAAGGCAAATAAGCATATTGCAATATCACATGAGTAAAAAGTTATTACAATTGCAGTCTTAACTAAAGCAATCAAATACTATGTACATTTTAAAATTAAATTTGTCTTGATAAATTAGAAATACTATTTCTTAGTTGTACTTAATACATTTTTGCTCTTCAATTCATTGCCTGTGGATAGAGATAGTAAATGATTCTACTTTCTATGTTTCCTTAAAGGCAGTGATTTTCCCATTATAGTGTGCTAAATATCTGACAACAGAAGATTCAGATATCCTTGTGCATCAAAATAAGAACTTGGGTGTGATAGGGGGTGCTACCTATCATTGTCATTGTCATTGTCTCCTGTTTCTCCTGTTTAAGGTTGTAGATTTGAAGGAAGATATGCTAAAATGTGAGAATGGCCTTAATTAGAATTTCCTTTCAGAAAGATACAGGGGAAGGAAGAAGTAAAACAGGTTTTTTTCTTTGTAATGTAATAATTCAAGAGCTGTTCCTGGAAGGCAGGAAAACAGAAAGAATATATAGAGGTGTAAAACAGAAAGAGGAAAAAAGGAAAATGTGAATTCAGATTGAGATTCAGGTTTGGCTTCGGCCATTTTGTAGGATGGGATGTGAACCAAGTGAGCTTGGCCATGGGCCAAGGCCTGGGGCTTGCAGCCTTTGGCTGGTCCAGGCTAACTACATGTATGCTAACGGCAGTTAAGAAATTTGGAGATTTAATCTCTGGGTTGGAGTTTGTTTTGCTGAGTTTGACTTGTGTCTGGAAGAAGCCATGCAAAAGTTAGGCCTGAAAAAAAAGTGAACTTTGCTGGGTCTGGTATGGTGAAGTTTCTTCTACTACCTGGATGACAAAGAGAAGATGCCATGGAGGAGCTAGAGCATGCCAAAGGAGCGCATCAAAGGAGCACACTGAAGGAAGATGTCTTCCAACATCTGGAGATTAACTTTGACTGACTGGACATTGGTGAGATGACCAGGACTGAGAGATTGAAGATTTTTAGGCAATCTGGGAAATGGCTTTGGACAATGTTGAGAAAGGTTTCGGACTATGTTAAAGTAATCTGAGTTTTACTTACATGTTTCTTTTATAGTAATTAGGAAATACTTTGTTAGAAATAAATTAGTCTGCACTCTGAGAGTCTTGCTTTGACTTGGGATTTTGGTGAGAAGGCTGGGGATGGTGAAAGAACCCACAAGTTTGAAAGAGGGTAAATTGAGAAAAACTAGATTAAAGTTTAAACTGTATTTGTAAGATTTTCTTTTTAGGTCTGAAAGAGAGGAAGAGAGCTGAGAGAAGCTGGTAGCTGATGTTTGCATACCAATAGAAGGTTAACAGTGAAAATGCTAATGAACACTTTGTAGCCTGCTTCCTAGAAGAGAAGCAGGCATAGGTGTGTCTAGTTCAAGTTAAAGGTAAATGCTACAAATTTGAGTAGGAGGGAAAGGGGGGATGAAGGGGAGGGGGGTATATTCCTGGGATTACAATGCTGTGAAATTTATATATAAGTAAATAATAAAAAAAGGTAAATGCTATTGAACAGCTATTAGCCTTCTTCATAGAGAGAAGCAGGCAGATGGGTGTGTTTCAAGTTAAAGTCAAAAAGTCTTTTTTCTTTTCACCCTATTTCAGGTGGAGGCACAGTTAACATTTTCTAAGAATACTATGTAGAAGTTTGAAGCATAAGGAAAGATAAAATTAAAAACCACAAATCCCTGAATTTCTGAATCCTAATATGAACAGTTTAATTGCAATAAATTCAATATTATCCCTAATAGATAAATTAGATACAGGATTCTTGATTGAGAGACTGAGCAAATGACACGACTTACATATACCTAAAATTTTGAATATGTGTCTTTAGTGAGGGCTAAGAAATTGAGCAGCATATATTTTAATCTCACCTAAATTCAAGTTTAACAAGCCACTCCTCCTGTTTGATTGAAGCTTTTGCTGTTACCTGAATAACAGAATAATAGATGAGTTGCTATTATGTTCCAGAAGAAATGATTTAAATAACAGTAAGTTAAATATTTGTTTCTTTATCTTTCCAGTTTTCTCCTGAGAATTTTAAATGCCTTCCTGAAGTTTAAGTAAATCTCCTTAAATAAAATGAAAGAAAAGCCTGTACACTGTTTAGGATAATTCTGCTGTGATCATGCATAAATCAACATTCCATATTCTAATAATTCAAGTAATATATCGAACAAATATTTAGCAGTTGGGTTATTAAATTCATATTTCTTGACTGTATATTGATGTTCAAGTTGACAGAAATGAAAACAAAAGCCATTAAACTTTATGCTAACTATAAGTTTTTAAAAATACCTCAAGAGCTCTATCATTTTTGTGGCTTTTTTTAATGATAAAAGAGTCTATAATAAATATTTTCACGTTCCTCTATCTTTTAACATTTCCCTTTGAAAAGCCAACAATAGCTCTAGGCAGTCATCTACCCTGATTAATGACAGAAGCAATGGCCTTTGGTTTACAATGTTCTATTGCTACCAGAAGTTTTCAAGGTCACAATTTCCTTCGAAAAAGTTCAAAGTAAGCTCTATATTCATAAAACATGACCTGATTTTATGAGAGGTGCCATACTTGTTGTTTTATGACAGCCCAATCTAATGAAAAGAAATGCGAAGAAATGTTCCCTCTAAACACTTGACATCTTATTCAACTGGGAATGCAACTGGAAAGCTTTTTATGACTGAGGAAGTTAAGACAGGTATTCTTTAGGAGCCTATTATGGATACATAATGTCCTTTCCTAACATTAACTGCAAAAGTCAGAATTCTCAACCTACCTAAATGATAGTCTATTGGAATCGGATGTACTCATAAAAATCTGGCTGTGAAACACTGAGGGTCACCTTAATTAAATGTTTCAGTTGTCATCCCACGTTAATGAATCACATTTATTATGAAGATTTGTCTTGGATGAATGGGATATTCTGTTCTTGGAATTTACTTAGCAGCAATGAGATGGATACCGTGTGATGGGGAAGGGAAGAATTTTCACTAAAGCTAAAATCTATTTGTTTAGATATAAAAAAGAGGAAGAAGGAAGATAGGGAGAAACCAGGGAAAGAGAGAGGGGAGATACAGCTATCAATTTGTGATTTTCATCATGGTTGTTATACTGACGTTTCCCCTATAAATTTGTGACATTACAACTTCTGATGTACTTAACAGTGTTCTCAATACACATTAGTATTTCTACGAATATATACTGGTCACTACATAATTTCATGGTAAAATGGTATCTCCAATAATATGATGACTAAGTAATTGGTATTATCTACTCAGAAATTGATTAAAATGCACTAAATTAGCAAATGGAAATTTCTCAGTTACATAGGTCAAATATTTGCTTTTGTCAAATATTAAAATTTGAGTTGTTTTAGTTGTGTATCTAGGTCATCTTTGACAGTATCTCTCTAAAGCAAAACTCTGTCAGAATCTCCAACATGCTATCTTCCATATCTCTGTCAAACAATTGTTATTAAATAATTGCTGAAATTTAATCAGAAAATTTAGTACTTAAGTTAAAACTAGAGATGAGCCTTTTAAAACAGAAATAATTCCTGTGATATATGTAGTACTGAACAATATAAACACAAAAAGGATGAAAAGTACAGCTCTTGCCTCCAACAAAAATATAAATGTGGTTGATATATATGTAAGCAATTATCAGATTAACAAAGTATATTAGCAGTGCTACCATACATTAAAACAAAACAAAGAAAGTTCAATGGAAGTACAGAGGTAGAACAAGATTAAATGTCTAATTAAATAAAAAATTCATGCATATACTGGCATTACTTCCACTTTCCACTTGTTTTACTTTTTGTACAAAAGCTATGGGGTGATTTTGCTGGATGGGCAGCCAGGGCCTCTGACAGTGATGTAGTTCAAAATTGTTTTGGGTGCTATAGTGTTGGGGGGGGAGGGGCTGAGAGAAAGATCCTTGAGAAGAAATGAGAAGCATGAAACATCACACAAAAAAAAGGAGGCAGGAAGTGGCCCAGAAGGAGGTGCGGCAAAAATGGGGGGTAGGTAAAGAGCCTGAGTGGTTGGGCTGGGTGGGAGCCTCCCTGAGAAGAGTGAGTCGGTGGTGGCAAGGAGCCATGGTGGTAAAGCTGGGACCCCAATATGGGCAGTATTGAAATTTAGGCATTGAAGCCATTAAATGTGTCTGAAAAACAGAGAGGTAAAAGATGGCCTAAAAAGGATAAGGGAACTTCTACTTTGTTGCATTTTCCAGGTGTGGACCCAGAAGAGAGAATATATCACTTAAAGGGTGTGTAAAGGGAAATTGGAGCCTTTGGCTTTGAGGAGAAAGAAAAATTATATATATATAAGGAAAGGAGCAGAGACTAGAGCGAGACAGAGAACTTTTGGGGAGAGGAGAGACAAGAATGGCAGGTGGGTAAAGAGTAGCCCACTGACCAGGCTGAGCACAAGCCCTCTGGAAGAGTGAGCAGGTAGTGGTAAGCAGCCATGGTGGCCAGCAGAAGAGTAGCCAGTGTGGAGAGTATGGTACCGCAACAAGGTGGCATGGAAAACTGGTACCTGGAGATGGCCAGGGATGTGAAAAGCTAATTTGTGCACCAGCATTTGAAGAAGTCTGAAGCACCTTGGAGAAGTGGAGCAGCTCGGAACACTGGAGAGAGAGGAGGCAAAGAGAAGACACTGGAGAGACTGGATTTTGCATATTGACTGCCTCAGATTTGAAGGGGCAAAGGGATACTCTCATAGGCATGGTCTTTGGGACAACTGAAAATGAGAATGGTGACTGGGGTAAGATCCTGGCCACTTGTGGCTTTAAGTACTTTTTATTTTCCCTGTTAATATTCCCTTATAGCTGGGCATGGTGGCACATGCCTGCTAGCAGCAGCCTAGGAAGATGCAGCCGGAACCTGGGATCAGGGTTCGAGTCCCACTAGGGGCAACATAGAGAGACCTAGTTCCAAAAAAAAATAGCTGGATGTGGCGGCACGTGCCTATAATCCAAGCTACCTGGGAAGCTGAGGCTGGGATTCGCTTTTTTATCTGATTTCAGTGGGAGAGTGGCCAACAGAGTGTGGAGTTCAATGTGGAGCTGGTGTGGAGGCTGATGCCAAGTGGCAGACTGGGTTGAATGGGGGCTACTGAGGGCAGGCCTGTGAGTGCGACCACAGAAGGTTGGACTGGAACAAAAAGTGTGTGGCACAAGAGCAAGGTGGAGAAGGAAGCTAATAGCTGGTACCTGGAGAAAGTCAGGGATTTTGAAACTTGATTTTGCATCAGTACTTGTTGGAAAAGTTTAAAGAAACTTGGAGAATCTGAGGTCAGGACTCAGAGAAGCAGCAAAGAGAAGAGAGAAAATACTGGATTTTGCAAAGTGCCTGTCTTAGGTTTGGAAAAGGACATCATCTTGGCCATGTGTTTGAGACAGACTTTCACACTAAACAGTAATTGGGGTAAAATAACTGGCCGCTTGTGGCATTAAGAACTTCTGTTTCCCTGTTAATTTTCCTTGTTAATAAACCTTGTTGTTTAAATTGCATTGTGACTTTGGCAACTGCCACACATGGGTGGGAAGAACCTGGAAGAATCTGTGTCGCAGAAGTTGCATTTTAAAAGTGCTGACCCAATAACAGCCCTATGTTAAAAGTGCTGCTTTTTCCTTTGACTTGTTGGTTGGACATTATCTGACCACATTTTAATATACTTGGATATGTTGTCTTGTAATATTCATAGACAATAGAGCACTTTTTTCTCCGAATCATATCATTCTTAAAATCTGGGAAACTTAATATTTGATAAAGTCATTTCTTATATATATTTTTTCCATAAAAACACTTATCATAATGTTGACCCAATACCAGCAAGAAGAGGCTGAAAGTTTCAATAAGAAATAAGTGCTTTGCAATTTTCACCACCATTTGAAGGGATCTGATCTTTATACCATCTCTGCTATGCCTTTGCACTGTGCAATGTCCATTTATTCTTTAAAGTTCAACATAAATTAGCCTCTCTTTTTGATGCCATCTCAGAAATTGAGTGAATTTAAATATTTTTCTCTTGTATTTTAAAAATGATTTTTTCATATTTCTCCTGCAGTTTGTATTTTCTCTTAATGATCTTAACTTCTAAATTCTAATAAAGATAACCAAAATTGTCAGCTACAATACTGATTTTTATGACGAGTGTTTTTATGGAAAAAAAACATATATATAAGAAATGACTATCAAATATTAGGTTTCCCAGATTTTAAGAATAATATGAGTCAGAGAAAAACGTGCTCTATTGTCTATAAATATTACAAGATAGCATATCCAAGTATATTAAAAATTACCTTGTGGTCAGATAATGTCTAGTTTCAAGAATTATTGAAAGATGAAGCAAGTTAGCTTTTCTAACATTCCAAATATTTGAAGGAAACAGAAAATTATATAAAATGTAATAAACTTTCATGCCATGTCAACACTCTCTTATGTTTCCTGGCACACTGTTATCTCTAACCAAACTGTCATTAACTCAAGCTAGCAGTTTGAAACTTCAGAACTTGTTCCTAAGCAACTTTCTTCCTCCACAGATTTCAATATCCAGATCAGTCCTTGGGTTTCCCTTTATAGTCACTTTGCCACTCTGCATAGAATTTTAGAGTCTGGATGTTCTTGTTCAGAGCCTTGAGTATTCCTTCTTTCAGGTGTTACCTTGTCCAGTTCTATTATATCACCTCCATTTCTCTCTCTCTTATCTCTAGACTTCATAAAGTAGAAGTATCCCATATATGTACTGAGTGTTTAAGAGTATTTTGTGGTTATTCAGCATATATTTTTGTTCTGAGCAGGTGTTAGGTTCTGGGTTACCATTTCTCTACTAGTGAATGCTTTCATGATAATCATTAATGACTGTACCCATTCTGTAAATGAACTTCAAATCTTAGTAGTCTCTATAAACAACCTCTATAACCATTATTGATTGTGTTACCTATAAAATAGCTTTAATTAAGGATTTGTCTGGCATTAAGTATTATTTCACAATACATGAATTTCATCTATAATTATATAAATGGCAAGCAGAAAGCATTGGTAGTTTCCCTTCCCTTGCTCTTTTTCCCAGGTTCTCAGTGACTGACTTTGCAAAGAAATCTTGTTGATAAGATGAACAGTTAATTTATTTGGGAAGTATACAAAGAAAACTGGTATGCTTTTTGATGTTTTAGAAATTTTATTACAAGACAGTCTATATTTTGGGGCAAGGAAGTCATCTTATATATAATTGATTCCATTTAGTAATGCATTTATATTAGATGCCTTTTAAAAAATATATACTTGTTAGAAGAATTTGCACAAGTGAAATAAATATATCTATCTATCCATAGATAGATAGATGATAGATAGATAGATAGATAGATAGATAGATAGATAGATAGATAGATAGATAGAATTTCTGATGGAAATATGTTTTCCCCAAGTGTAACATTATCCTCATTCATTTTTCTTTATTTCTCTTACTCATTTCACAGTGAATGTATTCAAAAGTACTATCTTTTGTGGCTTTTCTTTATTATGTGGCCTTGTCTCAGATAGCTTGTCTACAGCTATTTATGATTGCAGCAATATTTGAGGTCATGAAAAAAAAAAACCCTCTACTTAATGAACACCTATATAAAAAATATACATGTGCTCATAGTACTCATTGCCCAGTCTTAGCTATCTTAAATGGCAGCTGCTGCTTTTATTACTGCATAAAATATCCAACTGCTTTTGTGATAAAGACGCTAAAGATCCCAGTGCTCTTTTTGTAGACAAGGGGAGCAATAAAAGTGCCATTTAGTAAACTATCCTTTCTAGTTAATAAAATATACCAAGTAAGAAGTGAGAGAATCCGAGTTGATTTGGTCCTCAGAGTCTCCTAAGAAATCAGAAAATCTATATTCACTCTCTAATTATCTGATCAGTCTGTATTCTATCCAGAAGAGAAAATGACTCATCCATAGTTCTCATCTTTAACATTGCAAGATGTATGGGGTGGTTTTGTTGTGTGTAGAAAAATATGTACATTAGCTTGTGAAGGTGTTTGATCTGTCAGAGGTCTAAAATTATGAAATACCTGAGTCAATAGTGTGGTTAATTAGCGTCCTATTTGAATTAAGGAGATACTATATAAAGGAAACTCACTAAAATAAACTAGTTATCTACCCACCCATAAACATCTATCATGTTCAAAAGAAACATGATAGAGCAAAAGAAATTAGTAGAAATATGAATGAAAAGAAAATGTAAAACAATTTAATGTATCACAAAAACCACATTTGTTTGTGTATTTGGAATTCATATTCATTTACATAGGATTAACTTAAAGTGATGTTTCCTTATATTCCCTTTAGGGAAAATAATCCTTCCCCTTTAGGGAACAGATTTGATAATTAAAATAAGAAGCATAATCAAGGATTTACATGTGTTTAACAGACACGAAGTGGGACTTCACATATACAAAAGTGTCAGTTGGCACACACAAAAAAAAATTACCAGAGACAGACATTGAGTGGGTGCAACTTTAAAACCATTGTTGCCTAAATTGTAGCCAAGACTTGAAAATATCTGCCTAGCACCAGACCAGTATTGAAGTAACATACCACAAACCACTTGAGCTACAGCAAAGTAATGTAATGTAAGAGCATTCCTGCTGGAGTTAGACTGCATAAGTGCTAATCACAACTTCACCCTCACCAGCCAAGTAAGAATGGACATTTCCCTTAATTATTCCATCTTTAAAAGGCGAACAGAACCCATCTTATATCCCCAAATGGAGACTAAGAAAATGCACCTGTGTGTAGTAGACATATGTATACACACATACAGATATGTGTGAAATACATATATCTGTGTGCATATATATGTACATATATAAAATATTTTTAATTATAAATTCTTGGTCTTTAGGTTAATATAGGCATGTATGTATGCATGTATGTATGTATGCGTATGCAGATATTAGAGAAAATAGAATAGAATTTTAGCAGGGAATTTTGTGTAATATGTACACATTTATTCTCAATGATGTACACTAATTACATGTCAAAACCATAAGGCAGGTAAAAAATCTGCCATGAATAAGGGCACACCCTTACACATTCCTATCTAACTTCAGCTCACTGAAAGTGGATCCTGCAGATTTCTTATCAGCTCCTCTATCATCCTATGATAAACCCACTGAGAGACACTTCCCTAAAAGGTAAAGGTATTTACCCCTACGTTGTGTTTTCTGCAGGATAATGAACCCCCTACCCCCACATGCTACAAATCACTGGATCTTGTTTTTACCTTCCTATTTATTTGCTACTGAATTGCAACCATTCCTTCACAAGAGTATTTAAGAAATTTTTAGGGTCCAATAAAGGTGGTTCAGTGCTTGCTTGGTGAGCCCTGGTCTCTTGAGTAAATCTCTGTCTTAGATTGTTGCGTTTTTCTCTCATTGGTTTTCTTCTTCTTACCCACAGCTTTCAACAATCACACACATATGTATCTAAACATGCATGTGTGTTTATGTGCATATACTTAGGGGAAAGGCATTAAAATACCTTCATCTAAAGTTATTTTAAATTCTCAAATGGTCATAGACAGTTGCATTTTTTAGCAGAAACAGCTGGTAATTTGTCACAAAACAGAATTATTTTGATTTTTATAAAATGTAAGATCATGATTACATGAAAAAGAAGTATTAAAAATGTACAGCTGTAGCAGGAAAATAATTTGTCTACAGTTATAAGAAAATGTCAGAACTCCACAGGTCCAGTATCTCAAAAGAAACTAATAAAAAGATTTACAGTTACAATTTGACCTTATTTTATTAAAACTGCTAACTCTGATCCACCTTGAAAGAGTGGGGGTATTTAATTTAAAGAGAGAAAGTGGATACATCCTAAAATGTTCAAAAGAATGTCAATGCTTTTGCCAGATGGGTGATATGTTCATTAAGGATATTTAATAGACTACATTCAAATGCTTAGAATAGAGGCTTTACAAGGTCAAAGTTTCATTCAAACTTTAATTGAATAATTAGTCTAAATTCTAGGAACTAAGGTAGAAATTAAAATCATCGTCTTTTTTAAACTGAATAACTGAGAGTATGGGATGATTTCTAATTGGTTGTTAATTGATTTTCTATTTTTTAATGACTGAGTATAGTTAATTCTATTACAATGCATGTTAATTCCTGCTATGACTTGATTCCATATGTTAACAATCATGTTGTTTCTGTTTTCCTATTTACTGACATCACTGCTGATTGTTTTCATAATATATATTACTCAGATATATTAGTTCTAACATTTGCTATATTTAAACTATAAATGCTTCTCAATGTTTCAGTTACAGTTTATGATTTTCTTGAATCCCACATAGATTTTAATAGGTAATCCAAAAATGTGAAATATATTTTGATGACTTTTATTAGCAAAGAAAAAACAGTCTACATCAATATTATGGAAATAGTATAATATAAATCATTACAGTTGATATCAATGAGTTAATTACATGTTCTCCAGCCTTCTCTATGGGGTGCTCTTATCTCTAGTCAAACAGACACAAAATATGATTGTGTTTAAGCAAGTGAAAATAACCTCAGTGGAAATTTATTTATCTCCATCATTAGCAATGAAAGGTTTGCTTTAATAAAGTTTTCCTTTACACATAAATTGCTTTTTCCAGAAAACTGAATTTTATGCCTTAAATATTAGCTTTAAAGTTTATAATGTTTTTATGGATATTTAAATAACATGTTTTACCCACTAGCATTTTAAACCAGGGAACACTGAACACAGTTTAAACTTTTCTTGACGACTGAGGGTCAAAAAATGAATACAGATTTATTTAATCTCCTGCAATTAAAAGGCCTCAGAAGCTAGAAAGTCTCAGGTTTATGCTATGATGAACTTGGACATAAAGTCAAGGAACTTATGAGCAACAGCCACTCCATAGCTCAAGAAATGGAGAGTGAGGAATTTTCCCTCCATGGGCTTAAGTTTTTAATTCAATTGTAGCAAGTCTTAATGTTATTAAAGTCTAAAGCACATTAGAGAAAAGAACTTTCCCTGTGTAAATAAAACAATCTATATCTATTTAAAGGAGCAGAGACCTAAAGTCTTGGCCAGAGAAACAGTTGTAAGAAACCTGCTCTGGCAGGTTTGTATTTCAGGAGAAAATCTTCTGCAGAAACTATCACAATTCGTGGATTAAATAATAGAAAGATATAGAGCTGTCACATCCACATGATGATGCTAAGCTCAAATTGCTGCAGAAAGTTTCTGCATCTTTAAACATGTGCAGCCAGAGGATGGATTCTCCTGCAATTAAAATATAATATCAGATGCTAGAAAGTTAATAGGATTTGTAAAAGCAAATCAATATATTTCCAAGAAGTGAATGCTGTGGCAGAGAGAACCACAATAATGAAAGACAGGCTCCCTATCATCGCTGGCATTTCAGCAGCCATTTATGCTGAAGCTTTCATGAATTCCCTGGTGAGAAGAAATTCATAGACAGAACTAGAAATAAAATTATGTGTTTCTATTATCATTATTCATGCTTCATCTAGAGAAATCTCATAGAGCAATCCACAGTTTACATTTTTAGAGAAGTATAAAGTTCATTGATTTTTCACTATGTAGTAGCATCTGAGATTAGAACATGTTCCCTATTTGAGAATTTTAAAAATACTTTGACATGTATGGGTATGTCTCCTGTAGTATATATGGCATGTGAGGACATGTGTGTGTATGTCTGTATCAGACATTAGTAAACCCTGTCATGCTAATTTAACTCATTCATTTCCCTTGGTACCTTTAAAAATGCCCATTAAAAATGTTTAAGAAAAACTTTTAAAAAATCATTTCTAAAAGAAAGAACACTGTTTTAAACATTAAACATTCAATGGTGACTGGCATAATGAGTTTTGGAATACATTAAAATTTTGATAAATGCCTGTTTCATATATGAAGATACATTTTTTTTCTTTTCTTTTTTTTCTTTTTTTTTTTTTTTAGACTAGGTCCTGCCTTTTTTGCCAGTGGAACTGCAGGCTCACGTTGTCTGGGGTACCACAGACTCAAGCAATCCTCAACCTCAGCTCCCCAGGTAGCTGGGATTACAGGTGCGTGCCACCATGCCCAGCTATTTTTTGGAACTAGGTCTTGCTACGTTGCCCCGAGTGGGGCTCGAACTGGGATCCCCAGTTCCCACCACAGCTCTCTATGCTGCAGATTACAGGCATACGCCACCATGCCGGGACAAGATACCTCTTCTTAACTAACTTTATTAACTAATTTCCCCCGAGAGCAGCCAATCCAGAGTGTCATCTGCACCAGCCTTAAGAAATCTCTCTGGTTCATCAAACCCTACTTTTTCTCCAAATCCCATCTTAGTCAACATTTCCTCTCTTTCTGGCAAGTCTATTTTTTCTAGTTACTTCCATAACTAAATGACTGACATGATTCATATCAACTCAAGAAATGAAATACTCCTTTTAATGCAATCTAGACCAAACACACAAGTATTGCGTAACTAAACAGCTTTATTAAAAAGAAAATTATAAGAACTTACTTAATAAACAAGATTACAAATATAAACTAGCCACTAAGAAGTTAATAGACTTTGACATTTCTTTTCTGTTACACTATTGTAATTTTGTCTAAATAAATACTAAGTGAATCTGATACAGAGAGGTTTAATTCTTGGAGAAGAGAATGATTTTTAAAGGAGACAAAATCTACTTTAACAATATTTCAGTAAAACCATATTACACAATGGTGCTTCTTTTTATAACCCCACAAATGATAGTTAATATTTTATTGCTTCTCAAGTTTCAGCTAAATATTTTTAGTTGAAATATTTAATTTAGGTCTCAGAGGAAGAAATCGGAGCATATTTGATAGAGCAATGATTATGTTTGATTTCTTTAATTTTTCCACTCATGTTCTTATGTTTAACACATTTCATTGAAAATATTTGCAACATTATTTTGCCCTCAATAATATAACTAGCACAATTGAGCAGATCAAATAATTAAAAACAATGTGCTTCAGGCAATGGACCCAACAAAATTTAGGTAGATTTTGAATTTGAGAGGATCCAGGAAAGCAGAAGCAGAAGTGCTTAAATTCCTCAAGAAAAAACACTGCCAATGACTAATAGAGCTTTAGAATTCTCATCATTTTAATGCTATTTACCCTATTCAATACAATGTGCTTGCAAAATATTCATTTTATTTTTCATGAAGAATTCCCTGTATCGTTCTTTATTTACTAGTGCCCATCAGGAAAGAAAAAACATAAAGGTAAATTTATCACAAATCATCCATGTAAGGCCAGGCACGGTGGCTCATGCCTGTAAGTTTCAGCCTATGAAGCGGCTGGGGCTAGGGATGGCAGTTCGAGTCCCACCTGGGGCCCGTACCGAGACCTAGTTCCCCCCCCCCAAAAAAAAATAGCTGGGCGTGGTGGCGCGCACCTGTAATCCCAGCTCCCTGGGAAGCTGAGGCTGGGCATTGCTTGAATCTGTGGTACCCCGGGCAACGAGAGCCTGTGGTTCCACGGGCAAAATTAGGGAGACCTAGTCTCAAAAAAAAAAATAAATAAATAAAAAATCATTCATGTAAATCATTAACATGAATGATTTAGGGATAAGTGATTTAATTGGGAATAAGTGATTTAAAGTGACACTAAGTCAGAGAATATCATTTAAAAAGTTTAAAATTTATTCATAACTATTATTAGTTACTAACATGCAGTCACTCTGTTCCTATTAGCTCTGGAAAGAGTTCCACAAGAGATTATTATTAACTAAATCTTGATTCATAAGTTCAGTCATTTATATGAATTACAGCAAACCCAGAAATTTACCAAAGAGAGTTAACTTAATACATTTGTAATAACTTTAGAATGTAATTCATCCTCCTAAGAGGGAGGAGAGGTGAAATGAAAGCAGCCAACTATAAAATCTTAAGGAATTATCTGATAAGGAAAATTGGATTAAGTATTATTTGGGAAACACTGATAATTTTTAAACATATGTAGTTTTAAGAAATAAAACTGTCCTTGACTAAAACCTAGTTTAGTTTTCAGTAATATAAAAAATGCACAAGTACTATATGAAATAGATAAAAATTATATAATAAATTTGTGGATACAAAATTACCATTGTAACTATCCTGAAGTTAATATAAATAATTCTGTGAAATTTCTTTATTATTTTCACCTTAGTAGATCCTAAATAATTAGATATAGAAAGTCCTGAAGAAAAAAAACCTTGATATTGTTTGTAATGATTCAATTATGCTAATGATTTCAAATATAGTCAAAGAGCTTTCTATTCATGAAAAAGTATAAAACTATGTATCTCTTATTGAAAACACATTAGATAAATTCTGCTAGCAAGGTGAAAACTACTAGAAGTGACCAGGAACCCAAAAGCTCTGGAACATGCAGGATGAACTATTTTAAAATGGATAGGAGAAATGGTCCTGTTGCCACTTATTCTTCTTAACTTTCTTGTTCCTTTTTCTTATCCTAATGATAACAAATGTACTAATAAAAATGACATGCAGTTGAAGATACCTTTAATTCTATCACCTCTATCCTACCAAAATCCTCATTTCCACCTGCCCTTTGTAGGTTGTAGCATGAGTGCATGTGATGGAATCTGTTATTTTTGTCACCAGCTTTCACATCAGTGAATAGCCCACTTTCTCCATGCCTCCCACTTCATGCTACAGGCTCTATAGGTGCTCTGTCTTCTAGTTCAGCTGTGAAGGTGGCTGAAACATAAAAATTTTCTCAGGGACTATTATAGGGATGGGCACATCATGACTCAGTCAGAATTGATGAGGCTTTTGAGACTTTTCCTGATAAACTATGAAAAAGTTTTCACTTTTCCAACTCAATTTGAACCCAAGAATATGTATGCTTTCTTGAAATAGCAGTTTTATTCAAAACCCTAAGGCAAAATGAAATAATACTTTGAGAAATAATACTTTGTAGAACTCAAATTCTATCATAAGCCTTTGGAATTTCTACCCAACTCCTAGCCCCTAACCTCTTGATAGTATAAGGAGATTGATTCACTCACTTTTACAGGATGATTTATGATGAGGTTTTCTTTGTATATTTCTGTGAATAGTATATATACCTCAGAGAGTGAGAAGTGTTCACTAGGGAAATAATCCAAACCAGATACTTATAGCCCAAGAAAGCAAGCATTATCTTAAAATAGACCCGACAAGTGAAAACAATACTGTATGCCCTCCTAGTCTCACATATCTCTAGTTTGAGGCCATTTCTTCTTAATTCCATCTTGAAAACTAACTGCTTGACTCTCTGAGTGGCGAAACAGATGAGAAACACACTTTAGGTTGTAGTAGCAGTCCCTGGATTTCTGACACAACATCTCCTGATCTCTGGATTCTAACAGTGATTATTCTGAGATGCAATGTCCCCATTTTACTGACATGGCTTCCTAACTGTATTCTTTGGATGATGGCTATATGTTTTCTCATGTCAAACTCATGTATAAAATTGACATTTAAAAAAATCAGACTGTTCAACTTTGTTCTATAGATTTCTGATAATAATTATTATCATGGGATTATTATTATGAATATGTACCAGGACAACTACTATAAACTATTTTTATTAATAGTCCAGATATGTCCTTGGCATGCCGCTTACTTCCAGTCTTCTGAAAGAAATGTATGGACATCTTCTTAATTGCCGGGTATGTTCCACTTTCACACTGAGTTAGAATAATTCCCTTGACTTATTTTCCAGCTTTTCTGAACTGTGCCACAGAGAGGACAAAGAATGAAGCTATGAATCACTGGCTTCTCCATTAGTTTACCTCTTATTAACTGTGTGTAGCAATGTATCATTATTACCTACTTTAGATGCATCTAGTAATAAACCACTAGATATGTGTGGATTTTTGATGGTAAAAATAAAATTCTATTAAAAATTACCTAGTTGACCTTAGTTTAGTTGACCCAGGTTTGGTTGGCCAATCCAAATCATGACACTCAGGAGCTCATCAAATGCATGTCTTCTCTCCATCAGTTCTGATCAGGGTGTTGGCCTTGGCCACATCAATGTCAGAGTTTCTCCACAGCCTGCTTGATATGGTACATGCTGGCATTACCATCCACAATGAATGTATGTGTGTTGTTGACTGTCTTCTTCAAAACTGTCCTTCAGTGAGTCTCATAGCTGTAGTCCAAGCTCTGGGAGGCAAGAGGCCTGGGGTCGCTTGAGTTTGTGGATTCAAGATTACCCCAGGAAACATATTAAGACCTGGTTTTGAAAAAGCAGCTGGATGCAGTGGTGGGTGCCTATAATCTCAGCTACCTGGGAGGTTGAGACTGTGGATCGCTTGAGTCTATGGAATTGGGGCTACCCCCAGCAACATAGTAAGACCTGGTCTCAAAACAAACAACAACAACAAAAAAACTGACCCTAAGTTGTCAGCGGAAAACCTGTTTCTCCTGAGAGCATGTCTGAGATATTGGGGTTACCTTCTGAGTCACAGTGTTTTGAACTTTTGGAAGGTGGATGACTTGTGAAAAATCCTGTCCACCCTCTGTGGACATCATCACTTCTTTCTGACCTTTCAAGCTCCAACTTCAATTTTGACTTGGGGAGGGGCAGGTACAGACTTCTTTACATTTGGTGCATTTGAAAAGTGTGGATTTCTATAATATTGTCTAGTTTACAATAACAGAAGCTGTTGGTGCCCTAGCCAGTTAGTTTCATTTTCTCCTGGAGTTCATCTGAAGATACAGCACTTATGTAAGGGTAGCCTCTTATTTCTCTGCTTTCACAAGTTCTGAAGATGCAGGGAGGTGGTAGTCTTGGTTTACAGAAGAGGTTCAAAGCAACTAATACACCATAGGCAACATTTTTTATAATAAAAGAAAATTATGGCTAAACATCCCAGATTCTCACTCAAGTCTTTGGTAGGAATATCTCAGGCATCTTCCCCAGTCCTCAGAGATTGTCGCACAGGACAGAGCCATTTTGACCATGGTGGTAATCCACACATGAGCAGATCCTTCCCACCTGCTTTCCTTTCTCTCCTGTCTTAACTCTACTCCATCACCATAATTACTAGTAATAAGACCTTAAATAAACTTCTAGTAACAGATGCTTTCATCAGAGATCTCTTTTGGGTGAACGAATACAAGAAAAGGCCAAGCTGGCATTCAAAATCCCCATGTGTCTCACTCAATTCCTGTTCATGATTCCATTTTTAATCAATATAACATCTGATTCCTTTTTATTGTTGTAAGCACATCTATTCATGTTATCTGCTCTTGTGGAGAGAAACACTCTTCTTAGTGATAATTCAAAATACTAATTTTATTAAACATTTGTCATTATCTACTGTCATACTAACATGATAGAATGACATCTCTTTGAGAACTTCTGAAACTTTGGATATATGCAGAACCATGATTAACTCAAAAATCTACATTCACATGTATTAGAGTAGTGCAAACAACCCCAAAGGGTTGATTAAGTATGGTATTTCAAGGCTAAGAGCATTTAGACTACACTGAAACTTCACTGAAACAGATGTTACTGGTACTTGGATCTTCAATTTCCAAACAAGGGACAGGGAAGTCCGTTGCTTATGTACAAAGTTACATTCAGGAGCAAGACTTGTGATCCCAGAACAGCAGCAAAATGACAGCAATCTGGGAGGGAAAGTGAATATCTACACTTAAAAACAAATGTCTTGTGTACCTGTACTTTCAAGTATCTGGCAAATTTAGTGAAAGCATGATTAATGGAGAGGCTAGAATTTGCAAGCCATGCAACACAAGTTTGAGAAGAAACTAATAGAAAGTTTCAAGTGAGAGGGTTGCATAGCTGGATATCATAGAAAAATGTAAAGATTTGAAAGGTTTAGATAGGAATGTTGACCAAGATAATACAGAGAGAAGACACAAGAGTTCTAGCACTAGGAGTTCCTTGTTGAGAAAGTGAATACAAACAAGAACAAAAATAGAAAACAGGTTATGGTTTACAGCTCTCCTTAAATTTCTTCTGGGTCTGCAGGAAAGAAGGGGGTGCCTGAGTGGTGGAAGATCTTCTCTGATGGACACCAGCTACATCAGGGCAAGTGTTCAAGTGGATACCAGAAGTTCCATAACTAGGTGGGTGTAAGCATGACACAATTGCTTGTCTGTGACCTGACCTAGTGAGAGACATTTGCTGAGTCTCGTGTGTGTATGTGTGTGTGTGTGTGTGTGTGTGTGTGTGTGATACTCATGTATATCAGCCCAAAAAATGAATTTTCCCACACTGTGGCTCTGAAAGGAATAGATTAAGATTTTAAAAATTCAAGTTAACAAATAGAATTCTTTAATATGTTCCTGGTCACTAATTTCCTTCGTCTCAAGAACATAAACATGTATATGCCCCCAAACACTCATATTATCACACTGATGCTCCTATAGGTACAGAAAAATCATGATATAAATACTTCCTCAAAGAAAGGTTTTCCATCTCAGCATATTCTATACACAAATAGAATGTTTATTATTAAAATAAAAAATCAAAGTAACTAAGAATTTCACTTCTAAGGCATATTACTAATTAGATATATTCAAGTACAAAATAAAAAATTAAGAGCTACCCATGTTGCTTTGAACAACAAGAACATTTGCAAAAATAAACAATTTATCACACAACAAAAGAAGATCTAAACATTGTTTCCACGCAATTTTTAGTTCTGAGAACCTGTCATGTTTTTATCAAACATGTAAGAAACTGAAAAGTGAAAATAAAGGTAATATAAACATCAGAGATGGCAGTCAATGCTTCTTGATTTACAATGATAGCACGGAGATGGACATTTCAGATATTTTCAAGACTCTGGGAGTAAAATTAAACAATCATTGCTCTAAGTTAAGTTCAACACATACCCAATAAACAAGTATGTCATATCCAAGGAGCCAATATTAAGTCAGCTTAATTTTTTGTGATTTAAAGACAGGATAGTTACTGGACTATAATCTAATATAGATGGCAAAACAACAAATCATTGGGCTTTCAATGATAAAAGAGAGTGCTCTTCAATCTCTTCACAAATATCACACATTTACAGAAATGGCTATTCTTTATGCAAAATATTCTTCGCTGAAGTCTACCAGTGTTCATGTTCAAATGTAATGTTTTATATTGAAAATTGTATTTCTTCTTCATAGGCTACTACATTGGTTATTAGGCGATTGTTCTCTACACCCCACTGAGCATCTATAGTTATACCTTAAAGCTGACACTCACTGGTACCTCCTTTCTTTCCCCAGTAAATAATGAAGGAATCTAATTTACACTTACTAGGAAACTGGAGGGCTACTTCCAGAAAATATGACCTCTGGTTGTGTTTGCTTTGCTAACTTGAGTTTAGAAATACCTTAAGAGATCTAGAAGTTGTGGTAGCAAGCTTTAGCACTGCCTCCAAATAATTCATTATTAAATAATATTCAAAGAACAATGGACTTAAAATAGAGAAACATAATGTTCCTAATGTACTATTAGGAGTTGTGAACCACACACCTGCCCCCCATCACATACATAAACTGCCATTCATATGTTATGTCCTCACCCTTGGTTCCCACCTCATGTGACAGTACTGCAAAAGGACAGCATAAGAGCAATTAAGTTAGAATAAGACCATTCACATGGTTCTCCAATCCACTGTGACTAAGGTCTTTATGAAAGGAGGCTAGCGCATAGAGATGCCAAGCATATGCGTGCACAGAGGAAAGTTGAGGCAAAGAGAGTGACCACCCAAAGTTTTATGTTATATTGAAGAACAAAATAATAACATAGCCATCTCTTAGTATTCTCTGCTTAAGCAGACACAGAAAGTCTTGCTTGTACTTATACTAAGTGCATACACTAGAAAACTAGTATAAACAGATTGCAAATGAAATATCTCATCAATACAATGCAGAGTGATCAAGGACAATGAAAAATGTTACGCTCAGGTTTAAAACTCTGAAACAGATCTGCTCTCTTTGAAATACACATCAGTGACAATTTACGTATTTGAAAGTTGCTTCTATTGTACAGAACTCTCCAGATGCTAAATAAAACATAACATTAAAAGACAAATATCACGATGCCTCCTGATAATGATGCCTTCTTCTATTGCAGAGAAGTTCCACTTAGTATTAACAGTACTGACTGAAGTGCTCTGGCTGTTAATCTTTTGTTTCTCTAAGCAAGCTGGGTGGGGGGGACAGCCTGCATGAGTTTTAAAGAAGCCACTGAAAAGACCTGTATAAAATGAATTTTAACAGAAAGTGAAAATTTCATGCACCAATCGCAATAATATGATTTTATTATTTACATTAGTTTTTACTCCAGTGCTTAGCTATGTTTTTATAAATTCTTTTCATTACTATTTAAAAGATTTGAAAAATGATATATAGTACATAATACATAACTTCTAGACTGTCAGTTAACTTCCATTTTTATATCTCTCATTAACTTTGTATATCTCTATTTCTTTTCTGCTCATAAGAATATAAATCACTATTAGAACACTTAACATATCTGATGAAGATACACAAATATTATTTCAATTAAAAAATAAATATTTTAAAATAATAAAACCTTTAACACTCTTTATCCTATTGAACTACCTTCTATGGTTAAAAATCCTGGGAGTAATTTCAGTTATAATAGTTAAAACATTATTTTTGATTACTTTTCCAAATATAGATATTATATTAAGTGCTTTAGTTTAAAATGTATGAATATAGAACATTAACACAGAAATGATTTCCCACAAACCATTAAGTTTTTTTTTATCACAGTTTATGAAATCATAGACATAGCTTATTTGGTAACAAAAATGTACAGTTACTTTTAAGAGAAGCATTAATATTCAATTGAAAACATTTATTACTATATGATAAAGTTAAAATTAATAAAAAGTTAAGTTCCTTCATGAGTATACTTAACAACTACTATTCTAAAATTGTACATTCTTATATTTCTTCAGTCAAGTATTAGTGTATTTCTGAAATAAGCAAGATTGCAAACATTCTTTCTTGCACTGACTTTTGCTACATACCGTACATTAGCAATCTTTCATAGCAAAATATAAAAATAGATATAGCATGCAGGACTACTATAGCTATAGTTTTTGTGACTTTCTAAAGCCTGCATTCAGTTTTCTTCATTATTTGGTGAGATAAGTGCTGTGCTAGATTTAATTTGGTTCTTTTTTTTTTTTTTTCTTCTGCATGGGTAGATATTTTTAACTCTGAGTAGCAGAAACTGTAGGTCAAATAAACATGTACTGAAGCTTTTTCAATGCAAAATCTTAATCCAGAGATGGTAAATCCTGTAGGGAACCCCAAATGAGACAGTCTTCCTTCTTTGTGGATTTTCTGTTCTACTACCTCTCATTAAATACCCTGGATCTTTATGAACAAGATGCCTTGCAAATTTGTTTTCCTGATGATATTCTATAAGTACATAAAAAGGAGTATTTTGTCAAATCTTTGAAAACAATCAGGATCATTTCCTAAAATGTTACTGATTTGGAAGTTTTTCGTATTTGTTTTACCATCATTTGCATCATTTATAATTGTAATTATATTATTGTTAGTCACCATTTTATATTCTATTATTTGGGAGCCATCTTTACTTCAGTAAATTTTCAGTTTTCAGTGCAACTCCAGTTGCACTAATGATGTTACGTCTACCCACAATTTTTTTTTCTTTAGTTTGCCTCATTATTATTATAACTTATTGACTTCCAATTAATTTTACTCTTTTCATCACTAAATCCCTGTGACTGGTTCATGACTAAGTTAGATCCTTGTCCCATTTTCCTACTTTTTTTTTTAATGGTGCAGTAGTAACTAAACAACATAAACAACAATGTGCCCTTTGCAATAAGCCACTCAAATGCACTGAGATTAAGTTTGCCTCTGAAGTGATAATTAAATTTCCTTTGTTGGAGTCAGTGGCTCCTGCAGATTAAAAGGACACTACTATTCTTTTAAGAGAACTTTGGAAGGAATGCATAAATGAAGAAATTGCAAGTGGGTCAGAACATCATAAAATAGCAAAGTAACTGCAACTAATTTAGCACAATATCTATCAGAAAGTAGATGAAATGGCATTTCAGATAGCCCATGAAAATTTAAAGGAAATGAGTATTTGAGATCACAGTATGGGACTTTGCTAACCCAGGACTGTAAAACACTCCTACAAACACAGATATTCATCAACAGAGTTTATTAGGAAAGTTCATTTGTGTTTGTATAAATTAATACAACTAGTTCTCTATAAAACTTCTTCGTTCTTCAATAACAACTAGTCTAAGTCAAGTTATTTTTGCAAAAATATGATGCCAACTTGCTTGGAAAACTGTTACTTTTTTTAAGATACTTTTTTAAAAATAATTTTCTTTTAACAATGATTCTAGTAGCAGGTAGGAGGCTCAAATCTGCATTTGGAATGCAAAGCATTGTCAACTGCACCAAATCCAAGGTAGAATAAGAGTTTCTCACAAAAGAGAAAGTGTAATTATAAGCATATTTACTCAGATATACTTAATGTTTCACTTTCTTCACCAGTCCCCTAAAAAGTTGTTTGAGTTAGGACTGTAAAGGAACAAGACTTTCAATTACGTACTTGCACATTATATGTATAACATACAGATTATCAACTAATTTGGGATGGAATAAATCTTCATCTATGACTAGCCAAATATATTTAGGGCTAGGGAACACAATTTAAAATGAATAAAAAGAAGAAAAGACAACAACATTAAGGATCAGATTATTTTGTTAGCAAGCTGAAAAGAAGCCATTTAGGATTTTTTCAGGAGCATGCATGCACATAGAAATAGCATCAATTTAATTGGCAGCCAATTTATTGCTTTCTATTAAACAGCTATCCAAGTCATGAATTGCAATGAGAATTAAATTTGCTTTCAGAGTCAGTTATATCTGATCTAAGAAGCTATAATGGGAAAAGTACAATCCCTTTCCACAAAAGAGAAATTCTTTGTCATGTAAGTGTTGATCATTCACACCTACCCAAGCGCAGAAGAGAAACATTCTATCAGTAAATAACACGTTTAATGTTGCAGGGTTTTTTGGTCATTTACATCACTACTTCTTGATATACATTTGTACTATCATTTTCTTGGCTTTTAATTCCTTAGTTCCTCAAATATTTACTAAAAATATAAGATTGACTAGAAAATGTCAAGTGTGAAATGTCAATAAAAAAACAAGAATGTCATAGTAGGCTGAAGTAGGCTATAAATTGCTAGGACTGGAACTGAGGCCTTCCATATACCGACTCTTCATCTACTCTTCGATCTAGATTTGGGCTTTTGCTTTTTAATTTTTCTTTTTTTTTTTTTTTTTTTTTAGACTAGGTCTCGCTATTTTTGCCCGTGGAATTGCAGGCTCCCGTTGTCTGTGGTATCACAGACTCAAGCAATCCTCAACCTCAGCTTCCCACGTAGCGGGGATTACAGGTGTGCGCCACCATGCCCAGCTATTTTTTGGGACTAGGTCTCGCTATATTTTCCCGAACGGGACTCGAATCACGATCCCTAGTCCCAGCTGCTTCATAGGCTGAAGTTACAGGCATGAGCCACTGTGCCCGGCAAGAATTGGACTTTTGAATAGTGATCCACAGATCCCATGGCGTTTTATTTTTTCATAACAGTATTATGCTTTCTTCAGTAGGACAACTCTATACAAATTTTTGATATCTTTAGGGGTGAGTTACTATTTCTCTTTCTCAGATTTCTCCTGAATATTTCTGTGTTTACTCTGTTTCTGAAATCAACTGAAAACTATTACCAAAAAAAAAATAATAACAATAATAATAATAAGATTGTGATTGATCTATATTAAGTGGGGTTTAGAGAGGTTTAGGAAATAAATTATGGAAAATTGTCATTTTGGAAAATTGCATATTTCCATTCATATATTACCTTTACTTGGCTCTTTAAAAATCTGCAGTAGCCCATACAGTTCCTGCACATCTTTTCTAAAATGTCTTGAGTATCTAATGTTATTTCTTGCTTGTTATAAATCCCCATTTTGATGACATTTCAATCCTTTTCTATTGTTTCTTAGAAATTTCATTAATTTTTTATTATGACTTGTAAGTAGCAACATTGCTATTATTGGTTCTGTGTGCAAAAAGAAATTTTGTTTTACATAATCATAGATTTGGTAATTCAACATTTTGCTGAGTCCTTCCTGGCCCGTATATCCCTTATTTTCCTTTTTGTATTGCGTAGGGTAAGATGTCTAATGCATGATAAACAGAAACTGCTGAATTAATCCCTTTATTTTGATACACTACTATTTCATTTAAAGATTAATGGATATCATTTCTTAAACTTAGTGAATTCTCTTCTAGTCTTAATTTCCTAATTTGTGTAATATTAAATACTTCATATAATTTTCCCTTTTTAGCTGTTATCTCTATGAACTATATATCTTGATTTATTTTTTTTAGTGTATGTGATGAATGCCTTCTACTTTTACATAGAAATGCTGTACCCATGTTCATAATTGAAATTTTTATTTCTATTACTTTTTATCACAGCTATATAATAAAGGACTCAATGTTAAATTAAAACAAGACATTTTTGATGACTTTCTCTTTCCCTCCATTTTCAGTAAGTCATTAAAGTGATTACAAAGTGGCAAAATAATCAATTAAGAGTATAGTTTAGAAACCCACTATATGAATTCAAATCCTGGTTATCTCTCTTGTTAACTGTAATAGGATAGATTAATTTCTCTGAAGTTCAAGTTTATTCATCTGTAATATGAGGATAGTAAAAGTTTCTATTTCAATGGATACTATATTGCAATGACTTAGTCTATAGAATTGTGCCCAACATATGGTATGCTCTTACTGAAGATTGCAAACAAAGATATATAAGTCAATTGCCTGGGTAGGAGTTTTACATTCCATGTATATGCTACAAAAACTGGAAAGCTAAGTTAAAGCAAATTAAGCTGTGCATGATGGAAAGTTCCCTCTGAAAACATCAGGGTATTATTCTTCCTGATAACTTTGTTAAGAGGGGGCAGGTGCTGGAAGCAATTCATTCTCAAAATTTGGTTAGGTAAGAGACAAATATAAAATTGATTTATATTTGCGAAGAATGGGTAGATAGTTAAAGTGCATGATTTTTTTTTTTTTAATTTTGAAATGGGAAGTAGTTGGTCATAAATGATACTGGTAAAAAGCTTTCAGACTGAAAGGTAAAAAAATACCTGACAGACTGCAGACAAGACTAGCATCACAAATGTGGTCATCTGGTTGAAGTAAAAGCAGAGGAATTTATAAGTAGCAGGTAAAGGAAAAAACGATTGAGAAAGCTTAGTATGATTTCTAGATTAGATGACAGTGGTTTTCATTACAATCTAATGACGCCTCCTTTTAAAATTTAAAGTATCAAATAAAATTGATTTTCAAAATGATGGAAATGAAGATACACAGAATATTGGTACTTTAAATACCAACATATATTTTTTTTTCATTGTCAAAATACATCTAATTGTACATGGTCCCAGTATAAGCTTAGAATCTGCAACAATTGTTCATAAGCCTGCTTTGTAAACATAAGTCTACATTCACTTATGACATCAGGCATAAAAGACAAATAAGATGCCACATTTAAATGACAAATCAGGAGTAATTGATTTAAAGAATTAATCTTAGCATCCTCATTAAAGTCGAGCATATGGCTTTGAAGTTGTCATTTCTTTAAAGATCACTACTTTTTTTTTTTTTAATCTAGAGCTACAACTGATAAAATGACTGGCTAATTAGGTTAATCTGTTAAACTCCAGTCAGAAAAACAGAACCCATTAAAAGAGCTTTAAACAGAAATTTAGTAGGCAATTACCATACAAGCAAATAAGGAAAGGTAAAGGCAACCTGAGATGAATAGGAAACCACTACCACTGCCTCAGGTGTAAGAAGACAGAAAGCTGGAAAGTATTAAGAGAGGAACCAGCCTTTGAGACAGGTCTGAACTAGAAACTCAAGAGGGGAAACAAGCTAACATCAGAGAGAAGACACAGTTGCTGGTAAAAATGCTACCGACAAATGGAGAGATTGGAAGCTATTTCTTGCCTTTAGCATTATCCTTCCTTCCATCCCCATAATGTCCCTAGATAGACAAAGTTAGCCTCAAAGCAATGAACACAGCTCTGGAAAAACAGTCATTTGGGATTCAGAGCCCAGCTGAAGAATGAGGAACAAGTCTGGTAGTAAATAAACAAAGAACTAGCAATATAGGAAAGTGCATATATCTTATGAAAGTTGAACAGGGAGATATTTACATGTCTTAAAGTGAAGGTCAGGATCTTTTTCAAAATTTCTTGCTAATTTTTTGGCAACTCATAAAATGAAATCAAAAGTACTAATATGAGATGAAGTTCCTGAAAATAATTATTTTGATTACATTTGCTATTATTTAATCCATGAAATATAATTTAATCCATGAAAGTTTTTCTGACAAAGGCTAACTTGAAGTAATGAATTAAACCAATACATAGATATAATCACTTAAAAATAGATGAAATTTTATAATGAGCTTGATATACTTCATAGATGACAGCTATTTTTTAAATGACATATGTAACTTCTAAAAATTAATCCTTCAGACTATTTATAAAGTGATATTTTAAAGATTCAGTTATCTCATGTTTTCAATACTAAAATTTTAACTGTAAGGCTATAAGATTATTTATGAAATATATTTATGCTTAAAATATTTGCTGACTTGGAAATTCAATGATTTTTTTCTCTTTTTTTGAATTAAAAGTAATAATTAAATTTGGTGATATTCTCAACATGTTCCTCCAGTATTTAATTCTTTGGTAGTTATTTTGGTAATTACTTCTACTTCTGTTTCGCAACCATCCCAATCTGGGTAAGTTTATCAATGGTTCCAGCTACTAAAGAAGAATGCTGAGCCCTTGGCATTATCCTCACAATCACGAATTTTTAATAGTGGTCAGGGAAAAATAATAGGCAGGGAAACAGCCACTAGTACCCTGTCCCCCAATCCCCCATGAAGCTGCACTTTTAGCCCTGCTTCCCAGACACAGGTGTGTCAACTTTCACATATGCACACACATTGGGCCTGGTATAAACAATCATGGTGGAGGGCACAATGCCACAGATGCTGGTCATAGAGACTAATGAAGGAAGGATATGAAAAACTCTGATATCCTGATATTTCATCAACCCTACAACCTCCTATTACATTATTTCTATACTCATTCCACCGAGACTCCCACAACACTATAATCTCTCGAATAATCTTGAATGAACAATTTCTAACTCATTTACCTTGATGTCTCTGTTCTTTAAAAAATTAATCTGCTGTTATCTTGTCTAATTGCAGATTATTCCATGGCTATTTAGTTGAATCATAGAATTTCATTGTATTGAGAAAGCCACCATAATAAAAGTAGTCTTGAAGTTAAACAATTAGTTATTATGCTTGCTATAAGAATCTGATGGCTAGAGAGGAATCTTTTTAAATTTGCTTCATAGTGCATATTGTAACCTTTTGCTGACAACTGATTTAAGTTTTTTAAGAGTATGAAAAAAAGAAGGCATGCCTTGGAGTAAGGAAGTTCTTATACAAAATGTTACCTGGTTTCTCCTGAGCTGTTTTAGACTGGACAACACTAATCCCTCCAAGTGCCCACTTAATCCGTAAAAATGTGGATACAATTCAGAGAACTACTACTACTAGATTGCATAAAATAATGTCTTGTAAACACTGTACACTGGTAACAATCCGTGTTTGTGTGGTACCAACAATCATAATTTATAATTTTGACATGAGGCAATTTTATGGACTGTATGGGATTCAGGACTTGGGAATTGGAAAGTTCTATCCACAACATGAAATTCACAGGTAAAAATTCCAAGGAACAAGAATCTTTAAAGGAAACAAGAAAAATAGCTATAAAGGAGAAGTTCCTTTAACCACCTGCCAGACACAAAATGCATGAAATCTACCCAGTGAATTCACAAGTACTCTATCCCCTACCACTCTCCTTTCTTCCCATATTTAAAATATAACAAGAAAACAAGAAAAAGGTAAGATGGAAAAGAGGGGGCTAAGTTCCATTTCCTTCCCCTCATTAAGATAGCTATCTACTAAAGATCTGGGCATTAAGAAGATGGAGGGGAAGTCTTGACTTCAAATGGCAGTTGAAGTAGCTTGACTAATACATAGGATTTGTTTTTTAACCCAGACATTGTGTTGTGACTTAAAGTGACTGTAGAACCATTTATTTCCCCAGAATAAAGAGAAAAGTAATTATGTGTCCAACTTTTCATGGAATCATTACCCTGAATGCATAAATACTGAAGAAGGAAGGAGGATATGTTAATTTGCCAGTAGTATTATCACAAAGTACTACAGCCTGAGTGCCTAACAGAAATATATTTTCCTCACAATTCTGGAGGTTATATATTCAAAGTGTCAGCAGGCTCAGCTTTCCATGAAGCTTCATGACCAGGCTTACGGATGGCCATCTCCTCGGCTTGTCTCTGTGTTCACAACATCTTCCCTCTGTATATACCTTTGTCCTGATTTCTTGCCCTTATAAAACACCAGTCAAACAGAATTAGTATCATCTTAATTACTACTTCCAAAGCCCTATATTTTAAAACAGTCATACACTGAGGTAATGGAATTAGAATTTGAACATGAAATTTAAGGGCAAACAGCCAATTCAAGACAGGAAAAAAGTTGAAATTTTACCATGAGTCATATCAATGCATCTGTTGTATATTGGTTAAACTTTCCTATATTTAAATACTTTTGATTCCTGAAATAAACCAGAATATATAATACTAATGACATATATTTCTATCTCAATGTAATATTTTAAAATCATGTTTGCAAGACAGAAAGGTCTTTTATTTTATATTTTGGACATATAATTAAGGATTTTTATTATTTAAACATAATGTGATCAGATATATTGTTTAGGATATTTTAGGATTCCTGCTGGCACAACCATGAAAATAAGTTAGACAAACTACAGAAAATATATTATTGTCATACAAAATCATGCAATTGAAATATCCAAAGAAGAAATAGAAAATTATTTAATATAAACAATTGGACAATAAATACGTATTTACTTTTTCAAAAGGTCCCAGGAATATGATTAGTCACATATACTAATTATTGCAACTCATTGCTACAGTACCCCTAAAATCCTAGGGTCTAAAATGATTGCTTCCTGTATGAAGATGTAGTCTCAAAACACAAAAGTATGTAAACCATTCACAAATCTATCAACTTTGAGAGACTTTTTAAAGTTTGCTTCCACCAAGTTCTGTGGTTTTCTGGTTGGGTGAGTCTCTTTTAGAGCTCCCTTCCAGGAACTGGCTCAAAGATTCAGACTCAGTTCATTCCGTGGTCCAGCAATCTTCAAGCAGTCTAAAAACAGAGAATGTGCAGGGAAGGCACTTTCATTCTAAACTTGCTTCCACAACCATCTGCTCACCTCACTGCCAGGTAGAAGAGGGGGTCACAGCTCTACATGAAGGAGTGATTATAGTTGTTCAGCTGCGCATCCCAGAGAAGAAAACATGTTATAAGAGCATTTAGTTCGTCTCTGCCACAGATGAGTTCACAGTGGAGTGTCAGCCAAACTCTAAAAACTATTAATTACAATGATTTCCAAATTATTCCAACCCAGGAAACCAAACAAACACAACTTTAAACAACCAAGACTCATTCTAACAATAAAGGATAACTTTAATTGTAACCACTCACTACAACATTGCCATTGGTAGTAATTTATAGTCATGTGATATTACAAAGCTTACAAAAAAATACAAAGCAGCCTTGAAGCAAGAAACTAGTAATGCATTTTTAAAGTGTCATTAAGGAAGCATTATTAAGGAAATCATTATTACAACTATAATATTTTGTAGAATTGTATTGGCACTAAAAATGATGAATAATTGTTGCAAAGATTATATTATTTTTCAATTTTCCTTAGGATACTGAAAACTTGAAAAGGGTATTTTTAACACAATAATAAAATATTTTATTAATTACATTTCTTATATATTAAAAGCAGTATTTTCTATAATTGAGTATAATACATACTTTTAACTTTATAAGTAAAATTTAAAGACCTAATTATAATTCAGTGTTTTAAAGTACTTTGATCAAAAGCCAAAAATCAAATTCAGAAGTAAAACAGCATGTTTTCAAACTGTGTTTTTTTTTTTTTTGGTATATATATTATATGTATACATACACACACACATATATGTGTATGTCCTTTTTAAAACATATCCATCTATATATTCTTTCTATTCTGTCCCTATATCTCATTTATAAACAACCTTATCATTACCTGGAAACATTTTTTCACTTTTGTTTACTGCTACAGTGAATTAAAGGATATGCAACAAGGGACCAGTTGTGGTAATGTGGTAATTAAGACTTGAACAGATGTCAGCATAAATAAGAACCTCAAATGAAGTGCATGTAATAAATGGTTGCTTTCATCTATTATGGCAGGATTGGTTTCATTGGTAATGTTGTCTGGAATTGGTTCAATCCCTAATAATGAACCCAAAGAAAAAAAGTTTAAATAAACTTATAAAGAAATGTGTTCGTAGTACATCTAGCAATGACAACCTCATAAACATTGATAACTTTGAATACATGGCCTAACTAAAACATAAAGGATGATATCACAAACACAAAATGAATAATTTTAAGACTGTCTTTTTAAAAATTTTAAATAAAATTTGCTTATTGATATGTGGATCCTTCAGGATGAGACTTGGGTTCTCATTTCTGTTCCATAAATGAGCTAGGATTGTAAAGATATTGAAGAGAGGCTGAAACACTATGAATGCTAGGTTCACCGTTCTATAATGACATTAACAAGTCATAGTATAATAACATATCTATAATAACAGTAATAACTTATTATTTGTTGAATATCTGTAGTAGCTAACTACAGCAAAAGCACTGCAAAATATTACCACTATATCCACTTAGGCTCAGCTATGAATTGAACCATCTGCTCCTCCTTAAGGGAACCAATAGTATGGTGGGTGCAAACCAGGCATTTAGCAGTGATCACCCTAGAGTAGACAGAGAAATAAAAAGCTGTACTCCTGAAATTAAGAAACAATGACATATTGATGTTTTAATTCCTGGTTGCTATGAATTTGTTCTAACTGGAAAAGGCATTTTGAAGCTATCACCAGCTTAAGGATGAGGTCACACTAGATTTCTGTGGGCTCTACTCCACCAGGATTGATGTCCTCATAAGAAGAGAGGTGATGCTGATGTGAAATGGAAGGCAGATACTGGGATGTGTACCACTATCCAAGGAGTCCTTGGGCCTCTCAGAGGCTGGAAGAGGAAAGAGAGAATTCTCCCAGTGA
>PVHY01000598.1:0-213574 GCA_004024945.1 Uropsilus gracilis
TCTATCTATCTATCTATCTATCTATCTATCTATCTATCTATCTATCTATCTATCTATCTATCTATCTATCTATCTATCTATCTATCTATCTATCTAATCTATCATCCATCTATCTTCCATCTATCCATCTATCATCTATTCATCTATCCATCTATCCATCTATCTATCTAATATAATCTAATCTATCTACCTATCTATCTATCTAGAGTTTGGTCAAGGAAGTCTTCCAAATTACTATCAGTGTATTTGCAATTGTCTCTGGAAAGAGCACTTGGCTTTGGGAATTTTATCTGATCCCAAAGTCTTAGAATGCTCAGGTTTGCTAGATAGTTACTTACAGGAAGCTAGCAGGGGTCATTTATTTACTAAATGAAAATTGAAGTGCACTGAAGCATGTATTTTGGGGTAAAAGGTACCTAAGATTGACATGGACTCTGTAAAAAGGCACAAACAGGAGAAGAAGTAGCGGGTCAGATGACGAGCTTGCACCCTTTATAATCAAGGACACTGGCATTGCTGAGGAGCAGAAGATCAGCTAACTGAGCGCTTTTATACCTTACTCAGACTATTTACCTCTTGAAAGAGCCTCCTGTCACTGGCTGAAACATCACATTTACTTCTTGACATTGATTCATGTTTTTTTTTTAAATACATATATATATAATATTAAAATATATTTTAAATAGAATTTTCTTGACAATTACAATTTTGTTTGAAGAGTGGGAATTACCCAAACTCTTTCATAGTTCTTCCTTACTTTTAAAGAAAAACAAATTTTGAGGTACGACTGATACACACTACACAGCATGCATGAAAGATGTGCAACCTCATGAATGAAAGGGTATCAGTGGATGAGCTATGACACAGATAGGCATCCCGGATCTGGTCACAATGTTTCCCATTGTCTTACCTTGAGGTTGGGCTTAGGTATGGTATATAAGTGCTAAGGAATTTAGGGAAAGACTAACTTTTTCTTCAAAAATATGTTATTTATGTAACTGTCTCTCAAGTATAAAATGATGCTCACCATAAGAAAATGTTAAAAATTCAACAATTTAGGAAATGTGGCAAAGGGAAGGAAAAGTCACCCAGAAGCTCATTATCCAGAGATAGCCATGGTCAATACCTTTGTGAACAGCCTTTCAGTCACAATTTTACTTAAATGAGACCAGTTGACAGATGCTTTTCATGACTGTACTTTTCCAGCCAATGGCATGTCATGACATAGTAATACAGATTATGGGATCATTTCAGTGATTACCTTTTCAGTCATTTGCATATTGCTCCTGTTTTTTTCTCTTGATGATCACCCTGAGGCAAACCCTGTATACTTATTATATACTACTTGAGGATGAATGCTTAGACCCTTTGTCAGAGCATACGTGTGTGTGCACTTAAAACTCAGAGGCATGTTGTCAATCCTCCAGCAGTGAGCGAGAGGTCTTATTTCTCCACACCTTGGTTCACACTAGATCTTTCTTATCTTTGAAAAACCTTTCCAATTCTGCTCACTTTGGTGATGAAGGCATTGCCTAGAGCAACTAGTAGTGTGATGCTCTTGGCTGACAATTTTGAGACTCCAGTGCTGCCACATTGCTGGGCAGGTAATGGGAGTGTATTGAATAAGGGAAGTAGTTTTGTTCCCTTTCTATGTTCTTCTGTAGTTAATTCAGATCACTGGAGCCAATGCCTCAGTCATTTAATAAAAATGTGTTAAATTTCCCCACAATAGATGCTGTAGAGGGATTATTGCTGTTGTAAAGTTTGTTCTCTGTTACTGCACCCAGCAGGATTTCTCTCCAAAATAAAACCAGTGAAATTGAATAAGGAAGTCTTTCGTTTTAAATGTGGGACTGTCAAAGAAAGAAATGTTGAAAAGAAAAAGTAAATGAGGGGTTCTTAAGGGAAACAAACAAACAAACAAAAAGCAGAATTTTTCTTGTTCTTCTGAAAAATAAAGGACCCTATTTTTGAGGGAAGATGGTGATGAAAGGCATGACTATTCATATCCTGCCAACCTCGCAGCTCTACGCTCAGAGTGATGGATTTTCAACCCAGGTACACAGTGGCCCCTGACAATGATTTCCATTTCTATATTGGCACTAGCCCTCTGGATAAATGTGTCAAGAGTTTTAGGAATTAGTTTCTGAATTACTGATGCAATAACTTTTGTCTGAAACTCTCTGGCCTCCCATAGTTTACTGCTGCAACTTTAATAACTTTCAGAGCAGTTGCCAAACATGTATTTTATAACCTGGGAAGTTGGGACCAGAAAGGGGCAAGATTTCACCTGAGGTGGGGTTTCAGATAAGAGATGGCCCAAACCTGGTGAAAAACAAATCTTGGCTCCACGTCCCTTGCTTTTCTCCCAGTGGTCATGGAACATGTTCACTTGGGTCTTGTTCTCTTTTTTGGCTGGAGGCAACTCTAGTTGTGCTTGCAAAGGGGGAAGGTTATGTTCTGACCTCAAGTCTCTCAGAAACAAATGTGCAGCTGTATCCATGTGCTGGGGACCTGTGGCCTTCTCAGCACTGGTGCTTCAATCAATCAAGCTGACAGTGTAGGGAATCCATCTGGACCTTGGCAAGCCAGAGGACTGTATGGACAGCTTGCCACCATCCATTATCTCCCAGTTGTCTCTCTGGAGCTCTCTCCTTCCAGTTCTGGCTCTGTCCCTCATTTGTCTAATGACTTTGAACAAGGCACTTTGCTCTGTATGCCTGAAATTTTGGACATTTTCTGACCAACTGTATTCTCAACTAGAGAAAGAAGCTCCAACTTTTGGTGATTTGCTGAGGATAAAATGACCACATATTTTTGCTGAGTGGTTCCATCAAAATGAATAAGCCACAGCCAATCAAAAATGACAGGAGAATTGGCTTGTGAAAATTAGGTTCCACTTCTGACTTGTACAAAAACCACTCAATTGGAAGCTGAATCTCAGATTCTGGGCCTCAATCTGCATGGGCTAGGGTATGTCTCACCTTCTTGGGCTTTAGTGTTTTCATTATCAAAAAGTGGACATTGAATGAAAAGTTCTCTCAGGCCCCATATTGATCTGATGCCCAGACATTTTTAAGCAAACTGTGGGAGTGCCAGTGAAAAAACACTTTATGAACCCCCTGAGCAGCCATGCGCAGAAAGTGGAAGAAATGATTTGTTAAAGAATCACAGACTTATTTCGGCCAAGAGACACAGTTGTACCTCTTTAGAGAGATAAAGGGGCTTGCTTAATCACACAATTGGCTTGTGCAGATCAAAAATTAAAGTCAAGTATATTATCCTCCAGACTGAAAGAATGAGAGACAGTGTAACCCATGAATCAATCTTCATATTCAGTGCATTTCATACCACTCTAAGCACTGAGATAGAGAAATATTGGTTTACAGAATCTGACTAGAGGGGGCACCAGTATGGATTTTAAAGGCAGACAGGCCAGCCAGACAATGAAGTACAGTGTCAGAAAATGACTACAAGAAACAAAAACTCATGAGACACTCTGACATGGAACAAAAAGAATCTCTGAAGTTCCCACTGTTCCATCCCAGGTTAATCTCTACATTTTTAAAGGAAACTGACTGGCATGGCTGGTGTGAATCAAGCAGCTGATGAGATTGAAAAGTTGGCAGCTCTGACTCAGGAGGATGAAGGTACCAAGTCATTTTAAGCCCAGAATAATGGGAGCTTTTTTTTGACAGTACATGAAGCAGGGAATGGTAGCTGATAAGACAAGAGAGATGTGCATTGCTTTGTTGTTATGTGCTATGGCAATGGGCATCATTTGACACAGGGGCTCACAGAAGTGAGCCCTCAAATTGTACATACTGTGCAATTGAAACCTTTCTTAATGGTTTTAGGTGTTACAGTATTTCCAGTTATAGATTCAGCTCTCAATTCCACAACCTACTAGCTAAGGAATCTTCTCTGATGTATATCAGAAAGAACGCATAATGCTCAGCTCTCTGAGTAGTGTGAAACTGTGTGAGAAGGATGTATACAGAGTGACTTTCTTATTGGAAGCTCAAGAAGCAGGAAATGCTCTTCCAGAAGACCACTGCTGTTTTAGTGGAACAGCACTGGTCCAGCTACTAGCATCTCAACTAACTGTATCTCAATGCATTTATGAAATTCAAGGTTGAGAGGACGGTAGGTAAATGAAGGTCGGAAAAAAAGTGCATTTTATGAATAGCAGTTACTTTATTTGTTTAGAACAGAAAAAATTCTTAGTTAGATGGATCTTATATGTCATGCATGGCTCAAAGGAATTATGTTGAAGCACCCTTCATGGAAAATACTTCATGTGGAAATACATTAGGATTGGATCATGACATAAGATCAAGACTGCTCCGCATTCCCCAGAGGCCCCACCTCACTTTCTAGCAAAAGTCTCTTATTTGTCTTCATGTCCTCCTATAGCATGTGAAAAACATGCCTCAAGTCTAGAACTTAGTTAAGTTTGTTGAATTGAAAAGTTAACTGTCTCAGGTATTTATTGGTGCATAGTTGTGACAGTAGATAAAGGATTAAATGCTCTGGAGATCCTAAGGCTTTAAGATTTTGCTTTAAGCTAAAGAATTCAGAGATTAGTGAGAAAGTAAATGTTTGGGTTCAGGTCCAGAGTGAGGTGCAGCATGTGGGGGAGGGGAGGATTTGTGAGTGGATAGTAGCTGTATTAGGGTGCCTCAGGTTGACTGGTCAAGAGAGTGTTACCTGTGGAGGGGCTGCAAAGAGGGGCAGGGCCTGGAAAAAGAACAATGTAGAAAGATACTGACATGGATATGTGTGCAGAGACCACACAGATTGTGTGTTCAGAAGAACAGGCAGTGCCAGGGTGGTAGGAGTCAGTGTTTTTCATTGGCCTCTGCAGAGAGGAGGTCCACCCCTCCTCCTACCTTTTTCCAGCCAAGAAGGTGGATCATACCTTAATATATCTCTCCTGTCTGATACATTGCAGATGCTCAAAATATTTGTTGAATGGGAGAACAAGAGCAAGAACAGCTTTATATTAAACCAGGCAAGATTCTGGCATCCTTGACCAACAGTTATATGGCAACAGAGCTAAGTTAATTTAAAGGTTCTTATCCATTTGTCATCATTAGCTGACATCCATTCAAAGAATAGTGATGTGTCCCTATCACAGGAAACTGAGGCACTAGGGAGTCTGAAGGTTGAGGGAAGCTCAAGGGCTGGTTCTTTCCATAGCTCTTGCCAACAAGCCTGTTCTTTAAAGGCCATGGGAAGCAGTTAGGACATTAAATCTCATCTATGAATCTAGAATCCAAGAAAGGATCAGAGAATTATTGTAATTGAGATGGAAGGGATAAAAGTGGCTAATTAGGAGAGGTTCATCTGTGGTATGAAATGCCTTCTATCATGCACTTTGATCTTGAAGCATGTCAACATGAAAATTAGCAGCAGCAATAACTTCAATAACAATGGCAGCATTAATAATACAACCAAGAACAGTTAACATTTATGGAAGGCCCACTGTTTGCTCTGCTTCTAACTGAGTTTTAAAGCAGGTATGTGTGACTCTATAATCTTGATGAACACCATCTTCAACTCTCTTTTGAGTTCCTTGATGTTAAAAACTGTCTTGCTCTGGCCTTGTTTCAAATTCTGACCCTGGTAAACAACACAGTTGGGAACCTGACTCTCAAAGATGTGGTCATGGTCATGTTCTGTTGTGCTCATGAGAGCCAGATCATGCATGTGGCACGAATTTGCTCACCAGGACTGACAAATGCATGGGCCAAGGTGAGGGTGATGGAAACTACATCAATCAAACAAACAGCCATGTTCCTTCCATGGTCAGTTCAGTCATGTAATCAGTCTACTGAATATAATACTGTCAAAGCTCATGCCACACTACTGACACCCCTGTACATGTCCCTCTGCTCAGACTCTCTCTTGACAAGTCTCTGGATGTGGATGTGAAGGAGTAAAGGCTCATAGAGATAAGGAACTGAACCTTGGGAACTTGTCTAGATCAATGGTGGGGGAGGGTTGCCAACTGTACTTCTCTCTATAATCTTATCCTAAAAGAAAAAAACACATATACCTTTCAAGTTTTCTTAAAATATACCTTATAGTAATGCTGCTGCAAATATAAACCATTCAGCACTATTTTTTATTGTTTCCATTAAATCAGCCTGCATTTAAAGCATTTTTATGGGAGATAGCAGGGAGAAAAATGCCAGATCAATGTAAATTTTAGTGTGGAGTCCTTTGTTGCTAGTTAATTTTCTGTAATAACAATAACACTTGGTACGTGGCACAAGGTCTTTTATCCAGCTGGCCTTGGCTTTGTTATTCACTTGCCTTTCACAGTTTCCCAGGAGTTGCTGCCTGAGCCCTGGTGAGAAGCAGGTCTGGGTGGGATGGAGGTTGCAGGTTGATGTAGATGTGGTCCTCTCTGCCTTGTGGCAAGAAGAATTGCCCTGGGGTTGAGGGTGCCCCCTGGTCCCACGAGGAGTGACAGGAACAAAAGGGGTACAGAGATGGGGGGCATCTTGCAGGCCACCAGGGGCTTGGTTGAGACCTTAGCATTGACAGCTGAAGACTAGTTTTGGTTTCCAGAAGAGATACTGCACTGGTAACAGGGACCTGGCAGGTGACCTCACTTTTCTGGGGTGTAATAGAACGTCCCGAAATGCTTTTCTCCTCTTCTACTTTCATGATTTCAAGAAAGGAAAAACAAATGGCAAGGTCTTGGGCTCCTTTTCCTGGCTTCTCCTTGGCTTCTTTCAGTCTTCTCTTTTCCCTCCTTCCCCTTATTCTTTCCATCTCTCCCTTCCTTTAATACATCCTTCCTTCAAAAGAAATATATTGATTAAAAGCACAAATTTTGGAGCCAGACATTCTGGTTTGCCAGCTCAATTCTCAATTCCACCTCTTAGTGGCTGTGATCTCTGTTTCAACTATCTGACCTGAACTTTCTGTTTCCAGTTCTGTCATTAAGAGGTGGCTGATGTCAGAGTCCAATGGGTGGATCCTGAAGATCACAAGGGTTAAGATAAGGAAAGTAAGTAGCCATCACTCAAGAGGCATGAGCTAATATGGTGAGTATGTTGGTGTTACCTTTCTGTCCCCAACTATTAGCAGATGACTTTCCTAAGAATGATCTTACCAGAAGGCAAAATGGGGCCATATGATGGAATGCTACTGGACATGATTTTCAGGATCTCTTCCATTCTCTAACTATGGAGACGAAAATTAGGTGCCTTGGGAACATGGCACCAGTTACCCAATACTTATTATTATTTGTATACATTAATCTATGTACTGTCTCACCCCAGGGAGGATTTTAGCTATTTTTCCTTATCTAATTTAATTGTCACAATAAATGCATGAGACAGATATTATAATCCCATTTCAAGTGAGAAAACTGATGGCCTAGGGCTTATGGAACTTGCCACATAATACATGGTAAAATGTGGTTGAAACCCAAGAGGAATTGTACTTTCCACTATATTGTACCCAGGTTTAGACTTATGCTAAATGTAAACAATGAGCTTTGTAGAAGAACTTTGTTGGAGAGTCGGAATGTCTGGTATTTGAAGAGTGTTTCTCAACAAAAGTTGCATCCATGGGATACCTTGGTTACTTCCCAATGTTGTCCCAGACATCCTATTCTTTCCTTACTCAAGTTCCGTATCACTATGATTCAACTTGGAATAAGCAGCCTTTTGGGAGGAGGGATCCTCCCTGATTCCCACTGACAGTTTTTTCTTTATTGACCATACCAGGATCTGAGAGCTGACCTCTGCAGCCCTCATCCCTAAATTATTGGGGTCATGGCTACAACTACAAGAGAAACCCAATAGCAGAAGGTGTGTTCTTAGGTGGTATTCCTGTAGTCAGTTTGCTTGATGGCTTAACCCACTTTTCCATTTAAAACACTGTGCCCTCTGAATGGTCAAGGCTACTCCTGAGACTCTTGTATCGTCTCCACTTATCACTGGAGTCGCACATCCGCCAGAGTCAGGCGCTACTTATGTTTCTTCTCAAGGTGTTTAAGCCAGTTGTACTCAGCATATCATTAAGCTGCTGCATCATGAGCAAGAGAAGTCTGAATGATGTTGTAAAGGCTAGTAATGGTAAGTTACACAAACAAACAAACAAAAACTCCTGCAGTTTAATTAGGTATGAATGGAGCAATAGAAGCAGAGGGAAAAAAATCTTCAATATCCAGAAAGCCTTCAGATTAGTTCATAAGTGTTCTAAAATTATTTCATTTTAGAGAAACAGAAACTGAAAACCATGGCAGTGGTGTCGCAGGTGTGATTTATGCAGAAAGGCAATGCAGAATCCCAATCAGTGACCCGCACTAGAAGCAAAGGCTTTGGCCCTACATCAAAAGATTGGTGACCTGACATCCATGAAGAACTGTATGCTCATGTCTTTTGATTCCTAAGCAACTACAGGGCCCATGTTTCTTGTCTGAGGGGGTTTCTCCTTTGCTCTAGTTTATATAAAGAAATATATAGAGAACTCACTTATGTTTCTTCCTTTTAATGGAAGGCCACTGATTATTCAGGCAAAAAAATCAAGTGAGTGAAAACTTCAAATCCAGCTTAGTGGTTCTCTTTCAGTTCCTTTGGATTTTGGATCAGGTGCCATATAAGCCACCACCTTCTCCAGCATCAGCTGGCTAACCCTGATTGAGAGCTGACCTCTGCAGGGACTCAGCTGGGAAGGAGAAACAAGGGGAAAGGTTGGTGCTGGCATTCCAGAAATCACTTAAAATCACAGAAGTGAGCACAGGGGGATCCCAGTGGGACTCCTGGAGCACAGGTTTGTCAGACTACCTCTGTGGCAGAGTTGCTCCTGCTGGAGTCCCAGGTGATCGCTTTGTCTCTGGAACGTTTTCGTGAGGGGGTGTGGGCACATGGCCCATCAGCATCCATAGGAGTCTGGATTTGCTTTCCTAACTCTATTCCTTCCAATAACTTTTTAGGACCATCTGTTCTTTTCAAACACAGGCTTTTCTTTCAAGCCAACTCAATGCAGTTGGCTCTTCTTGCTTTTCTTTTTTTCTTTTTCTTTTTAATACACCTTCCCCAGGGGGAAGGATAAAGACAACACTAAAATCCTGAAACATGACATGCAGCTGTTTCTGTCAGATTTCTCCCTCATCCCAGGCTGCCTCCAGCTCATGCTCTGGGTCCTGACTGGGGTTGGGGTAGGCCTTTTCATCCTGCATCCCCACCTCAGAGCCCAGGTCTCAAAGCAGCACTCTCTGCCTATGCTCAAGCAATAGTACATCTTGTTCTCTAGCAAATCAGCCTAAATACCAAGACTTGGACAGTTCAGTATGGACATAAACCTCTGGACAAAGCAAAATGCTGACACCTAAGCTCAGAGGGTCATAACTTACTGACCCACTTTTCTGAAGTATTTTATAGTAGTGTAGATCTGACCATGAACTGGGGTCCTATAAGCAGCATGTGGAGATGGGATAGTAGTCATCAGAAAATGCTGGAGGGGCCTGGCAAGATGGGGTAAGGATAACCCAAAGATTTGCACCCACTGGAGATAATCCCCAATTCCACACAGTGCTCCTACTTTCCTCCTTTGCTGAGGGATGGGGGTATCCAGAGGTGTGGGGGTGATTGTCAGAGGTCTGAGGCATGGAGAGAGCTGTCCTGAGCTCCTTGGTGCCTTGGCTTTCTGGTCCTGCTAGTGCACCTATGATGTGGCAGGTATCATGGGTGATGATGTTATTGGGAGGCTGGAAAGTGCTCAGTCCAGCAAGAATCTTGGAAATCAACATGGATCATCCCTACCATGGCAGAGAATGACTGAGGTTGGAGACATATTACACTTGATCTTAGCCAAAAGGCCTAGAAGCGATTGAGGTTGGAGACATATTCACCTCCCCTCTGCAGCCACAAGAGGCAACCATTCTTTGTGTCTGGGATAATCTCATTAAAACTCAAACATGACTATTCTCTCCACTCCAGAGCCTGCAGGATCTGCCTCTGGTTCCCTACACACCTCAGGCTCTTTCCTGCCTCCTGCATATTTGTTTATGGTGATTCTTGAGCCTGGACTTCCTTTCCTATTTTTCTTTACTGGATTGTTCTTCATTGACCACAACTCAACCTGGTGTCCCCCCAGGAACCCAATTTCTAGGCTGGAGGAAGGCTAGTAATGGGAAAGAAGGACCTAAAGAGTTTTGATCAAAGAGTTTTCTAAAGAGTTTCTGGGAGAAGATAACTTTTGTTTTTTGCCTGTTTTATTCTCCCTGTAGAAAGCACTGGTAGAAAGAGTGTTATATATTGCTACGTGTCTTCCCCCTAAATATATGCTGAAGTCCCAGCCCTCCAGTACCTCAGAATGTGGTCTTATTTCAAAATGGGTCTTTTTAAGGTCATCAAGTTAATATGAGACTATTGGGGTTACTTAGCCCAAATCCCTCATGAAAAGGGGAAATTTGGACTCAGAGACAAACATGTACACAGGCAGAGTATGACAGTGGAGGCAGAGGTAAGGGCAAGGCATCAATCACCAAGGAATTCTAACGCTGGTCTAGAAACCACTAGAATCCAGGAGACAGGTGTGGATCCTTCCTTACAACTGTCAGAAAGAAGCACCCCAACACTTAGATCCAGACTTCCAGGTTCCAGAATCTTGAATCAAAGCAGCTCTGTTGCCTGTGTCACCTAGCTGTGGTATTTTGTGATAAAGACCTTTCAACTAATACAGGAGGAGAGCTCAAAACCATTCCCACTAAGTGGGGAGCAAACTATGAAATATGATGTTTACTGACTATGAACGAATGACATCATCTCTCTGTATGGCCACTAACTCCTGACATGCAGTCATAGGCTGTTGAGATGACCTGTTTCTTACAAAAGAGCCCCCCCCCCCATTTTCTTTGGGACCATAAAGAGTGCAAGACATTTTCCTACACATTTACCTTAGCTTTTCCAGATGAATAATATCACCATTGCCCTCAGAGAGATCCCACCCAGGACACAGGTCCATTAGATCCAACTGGGTAAAGCTCAAACCTTTCAACCATGCTTGAAGAAACTAATGGAATTTGGACTTCAGGTTTCTGCTGTGTCAGCCAAGTAGGAGCTTTCCAGAACATAGCAGACAGAACCACTTGAGAGGCCTGAGAATGTGCACCTGGGGACCAATTTCTGGGTAGCATAAGCCATCACCAATTTTCATGAGATTGGAGGGTCAACGCAAAACAGTGACCTGGACCTTTTAAGGGGTGCTGGGTCTGTACTAAAAGTAGAAGAACAGACCTGGAGGGGAGCAGAAAGATTTGGACTGGGGGTGGATCAGAACCCCTGGCATGAGGCCAGCCTTTCTTCCCCTCTCCTGATTTTATTCATACTTTAAATATTTACAATAGGAAAGCCCTGGATGTTTAGAAGCCCTCGCCCTGCAAACTGAAAGCTGCCATTCTCTGGAAAGGCCAGACTCCTGGTTTTTGACTGGTTCAGTCTTTTTGTGATCCACTGAATCAATAAGGGGTTGGAGGAATGGTCACTTACAGAAGACGGAAAAAGCCCATCTTCTGTGATGCGCCTCCCGAGTGATGCATGCAAAGTGCTTAGAAAGGACTTACTGGGTATCGCGTATCATAAATGTCACCATCAACAATGGTAAACCTCCACTGCTGTTTTGTTAAAACCAAACCAAGCAGAAATGTCCCAAGAGTCAATAAAAACTGACGTCTGGGGAGGAGCTGTAATGCCCATCCCTTTGTCGGAGTTGCAATGAGAGCTGTTTGGTTTCTGTGTTTCTCCTGGTGCCAAGAGGGAGAGCAAAAGCCACTTCTCCTTCTGCATCTGCAGGGTAGTTGCAAGACAAAGGGCTGTGATAGAGGCCAGTGCCTGAGCATGCAGCTCCTGCCATCCTAGGGGGCTGTTCCTAAACTCTGCTGACAGTAGGTCCAGGACATCCTTCTAGATCAAGCAGGGCCAGGCTCTACGTGCTTGCAGAGAGGGGGCCATGTGGCAGGGGAAGTGGTGGATGGATCCTAAGATGCAGAAGGGATCTGTGATCTGCCAGTATTTCTGGCTTTGGAAATGTGCCACTGGTGTCATCCAAGAAACAATAGTGGTAATTGTTCTACTGCTATTAGATTAGTATAATTACTACAGTGTCTTCTCCTCTTTGAACACCAGAATGGTGCCAACTACTTGAGGGAACTCTTCACAGCTGAGTCATTTCATCCTCTTAGAAGCAGGAATTGACACTTGTTTCCTTTTACTGATGAAACAGATTCTTGCAAGTGAATGATTTTGTTCTCCACTTAGTAACAAAGCTGAAGTTCAAAGCTAGGCCTGTCAGACCTCCAGGGCCTGGCTGTCTCTGAGCAGGATATCTCCTGGGCTGTTGTGGATATGGTGGAGGATGGCCTCAGACATCCCTCAGTTTCAGAGCTGAGAGGGAGCCTGGTGACATGGAGACACAGCAGTTTCCTGAGGGCCCATGGAGAGTACAGCAGACTGTGACTCCTGTTATCTGATACTAAGTGTTTGCAAATTGTAATATCTTATTTGAGGTAAGTAGTATGTGTCAGGAGCTGCACTGATTGTAGCCTTCATGGGTCATTTTGTAGGTCTGGAGATACACTGGCTTAGTCCTTTGCTGAAGGAGAGTAATGGAGGATCTTCTTGCTTTGATCTAGTCTGCACATAGCTTACAGGTTACTGCTAGCAGAGCAAATGGATCCTCAGGAGCCTGGAGGGTACCTGCTCACCAAAGTAGTGGAGTCATGTTCCCTCTTGGCTGCCTTCCCCAAGGACAGGACTTGGAGCACCAATGTCTGAGCTCCAAGTCCTGGTTTTTCTCTTTTCCTCCCAAAACTCTTTGACGAACTTTCCCTTTCCCAGCCTGATCTCTGCTCGCACCCAGCCATTAACAGAGGAGGTTCTGTACCCAGTAATTAAATCTTTCTGTAGCTGGGGACACTGGACTCAGAGTAGTGCATTTCTTGGTAGAGAGCTGTCACTAGAGCCAAAGTTCAATGGCATCTGGGGGTGGCTCCTTTAGCTCTTCCCCACCTCCTGCACCTGCCATACCCCTTGTCACTATACCTGATCCTTTGGGTCTTTGGGAGCAGGTAAGTGCCAGCTGTCCTCCAGCTTACCTCTTGGTGACTCAACTGCTCTCTGCAGACTGGTACTGCACTGCCCATCACCTCTTTCAGTCTTCAGTGGTGGTGATGTGGGGTGTCACAGGCCAGCCGTGATGTGATCAAATGGTCCCAAGGGGGAGGGCAAGGCAAGGATTATAGTTGAGTCAAAAAGACTCCAGCAGAAGGGCTCACAGCCTCTCTCTGGACGGTGGCACAGAGTTTATTTAGAACCAGACTTTTATATCAAACATGAAGCAAGCAGTAACAAAAGAAATTTTGATCCAGGGTCACATGGTTACAAGCATATCTTTACCAGCAAGTACAGTCTAAGTTTCTCAAATGCGGCCAAAGTGTGACCTCCAGAAAGTATTTTACAAAGATAACTGTGTAGATAGTCAAGGACTTTCCTGCTTTTCCCTCTGTATCCATTAGGCAAACATCAGAGCAGGCCAGAAATGAAGTAATGAAAACACGGCTCTCTACAGTGGGGGCGGGGTCCCCTTTCTAATATGGTGCAGCTCACCTCGCAGTTGCTTTCCTCAAAGCATTACAAGGCTCTCCTGGCCCGGAATGAAGAATCTCTCCCCTCTCTGCCCCTTCTTCTTGACTACCTGTATCAACTTCCCTTTCGCATTTTTCCATGGGGGAGTTCAGAAATGCTTGCCTGTTCTCATAATGCGCAGCTTTCATAACAAACATGTGTATCCTCACACTTTAATTTCCGGCTTCCCGCATAGCGGTGGGAGGGCAAGGGTGCATGATGTTCCTTGTGAGGGGAGGTACCTTTCTTGGGAGGCCCAGGCTCCTTGGTGCCGGCTAAGTGTGACACATAGACCTCCAAAGGAGGTGACACAAGTTGAGGATTCAGATTGACAAAATCCCGGGGGCCACCATGTGGAAATAATTGAAGTCTTTTAACAGAGGTGTCTAAGAGAGCGATTAAAAGGGAATTGCAATTATTGAGCCCAGAGGTAAAGCTTCAGAACTGGCCATAAATCCTGGCCTGACATGAAATTTAAAACTCCCCAATGGTCTCCAAAGCCATATTAAAAGGGCTTTAATACTAAGAAGTAGAAATAATGAATGATAATCGGGATATTGTTTCAGGGAACAGGGGAAACTCTGAGGGACAGCTGGAGAGACCTGCAGAATGGGGCTTGGTTGGCTTTTTCATCCCTCACCTTGGCACTGAAGGCTGGGAAGGCAGGCCTGTAGAGGGGTGGCAGCCAGCCCCTAGCAAACACCAGACACCCGGCTGAGAGCCTGAGGTATGAGTCAACCCCTACCTGCTAAGCAGCTGCCTCCGAGCAGTGATCAGGTGAGGGGCAGGTGCCCAGAGTTTCCCTGAGAGGTGGTGTGGCATGGAGGAGAGAGAGCAGGAGAGAGAGCAAGCTCACCTGAGACAAGCTTGTTGGGGGCCACTGACTTTGAAGGGTTCCAAAGCACTTATTCAGCAACTCGTTTAGAATTGGACTAGGGCTAATATTTTTAAATCCTCAATGTTTTGGATTGACTCCTGAAGTAAACAAATCCTAAAAATACAGCATCGTGATTTGTGCATTTAGATCTAAAAATAAAATAAACTATAAAAGGAAACTGCTCAGACTGGCCTTGTTTCATCTTCTCTTGAGAGCATGGAAATATTTACTCTGATGGGGTGCCTATCGCTCATGCTGGGCTGGTACAAAAAATGATCTTAAACAACAATTAGCAGGCCCTCCTAAGATGTAGAGAGCCTGTTCCATGAATCCAGAGCAAGTGTTCTAGTGGTAGGGCAAAGAAAGAATAAGACACAACTCTGATGCTCAAGGATTTTTCCATGGGCAGCCTGAGGAGGTGTCTGAAATAAACCAGGGAGCCTGAGGCCTTCGTAAGCAATTTCACAGAATTGAAAGAATGGGGTTGATCATTGCACGTGCCAGGCTGTGGAGGGTGCTGGGTGTGGACCACACCCTTCTGGTTCTGGATGTGGGTGATGAGAGACCCTTCCATGCTGACAGAACTCAGAAATTAAAAGTAAGGGTGAGCCCAGCCCAATGAAGGGAGTAGAGGCAGGGGAGAGCCACTCCAGGTTGGCATCATAACACAAGGAAAAGCAACATGCATGTTCCCCATCCACCTCCATGGAGGAAGGATGAGAATTTCCTGTGTGGTGGTCCATTCTGGATCCCATCACCTGACTGCTGCAGACTTTTAAAGTTCAGATGCCCCAGACAGAGACCATGCTAACTCAAGTTCTACAAGACAGAGGTAGTGTTGTAGGTCAGGGGATCCACTTCAGGAAGCCTTTTTTTTTTTTTGACAGTGTCTCTTTAGATGATGTGACTCTGGGGACTTTCCTTCGCTCAGCATCTGCCACCCTACACAATAATTAGCCAACAACACATCTTCTTTGTTGTTCATTAAAGATTAATGAGAGGTACTGCTTAAGGCCCTGTTAGATGGAGAAACCCTGAAGGGTTCCTTTGAACCTTTCATATCTGTTCTGTTCGGAAACTCTGATGAACAGGTTTCCAATACAACAGCAGCCGTCTGCCTTCTAACCTACAATATGTCTTTGGTGGAATTCGGACGTTTCTGGCAGGTTGTCTCCCACCATCAGCTTAAAAGCACAAGCACGAAAGGAGGCAGAACAGATGTTTGGAACGCGACAGCAGGGCTGAGCAAGCTCCATGCAGGGTGATGGGCGTTTTCAGCAAAGTATGTCTCCTCATTTTGTGCTGAGTTCTGAAGGTGCCGTCAAGTAGAAACTTCAGGCAGCAGGGTGCCACTGTGCAAACACGACAAGGTCTGACCAATTTGGAGGCAAGTCCTCCTTTGCCTATTTATTTTGTTCTAATGGTTAAATTTCTGCTAGTTCTCCCCCAGCAGCCAGTCACACAGGGGGAGGATGATAGGTGATAAAAAGAGAAAGTTTATTTTAACAAAAGAGATAAAAAGAAGAACTAATAGAAGTTTAAATACTTCTAGTTAAAAGTAGGGCAGTTGAAAATAATGGAGACAGAGATGATAAAGAAGACCCTGGAATAATTAATACCCCCCTGGAATTTAGGAGCCCTGGCCTTTTAAGATTAGTTCACAAGAATGGATTCAGGCTGATTTAGATCTTGCAACTCTGAATGATGTCTGGCTCAGGCTACTTTCTGCTCTTCTCCGTCTTTCATTTTCTGAGTCTGTGCTTGGCACCGTTAGCTACTTGTACAATGCTCTGCACCCAGAGGAACTCAAAATCCATTAATAGATGATGTTGATGATGCCAATAATCAGAGCTGGGAGCGGTGATTGTATTCTAAGCAAAGCATTTGAATAATTACAAAACCAACAAGGCCCAGAGTGACATTCCCCATCCCGATCACTGATGAGCATGACCTTGGGACAAGTCAACTTGTACAGTTCCCGGGGGTGTAGTTCAGGGAAGCCTGGACCATCTTCCACAGAAAAGGCCAGTGAAACGAACAATCACTTCACCAAGCCTGCTGCCCTTACTCTACCCATCCTTCCTCAGAACGCTTTCTGTACAACCTCCTGTCCCTTGCCATTCGTCATTTCTTCTACCCACAACACTTTGCTCTGAGACTCCTCAGGATTAGAAGCAGAACAAGAATCTATGGGACTGTGAGCTGAATTACTCCTGCCCATCCTCAAGGACACTTGAGGTCCTTCTTAGGTTTAGAGTCCTTGACCTGGCAAGGACCAACAACAATGAATCCGGTACCCCTTTACCCCTCACAGTCATGACTGATTGTACTTTACTTATTTGCACAGACTGTGTGGAGAGAGGGCTATCCAATTTATGAACCTTCTGTAAAGTCAGAAATTTCAGGAAAGAACTGACTTGACTGATGATCAGGAGTCAGGACTTCCTGCTTTCTCAACCCCTTGCACCCTTTGCATGTGGATCTGTTCATGGCCTAGTGCCACTGTGAGCTGTATATTTTATTTGGGGGGATGGAGTCCCTGCATGTTCCTGAGCTTCACGGACAATCCTGGGCAGGCAGATCTGTGGCTCAGCTCTCCAGCCAATATTCTTCTTACCTAGAATTCATCACTTCATGACACGAGGTTGTTTGTTATCTTCTTAGCAATGCATATTTTCCAACAGACTCAACCATAATGAAACCTGTGAATCATAGTTGTCTCCCATGGGTGAGATGAATAACATCCCAGATGAGGGACTCCGGACTTGGGACCTGGGTTTCTAATTCCACTTTCATTGCTATTTGGAGCCAATATTTATTAAGTTCTTATTAAGTACCAGTCATCATGTTAAGTACTTTGTATCCATTATTTGACCCAGAAGCATTCTCTATCCAACCTTCCATTCAGAAGTCCCAGGGAGGCACCCTCTTCCTACTTGTCCCCATGTACCATGTCATTATGGCCCAGTCATTACTTGCTCTGGCTAACGCCTCCACCTTCTTCTACCTCACATTCTAGATGAGTGCAGATCTGACAGAGGATGTGAACCCCAAAATGGCCAACCCTAGGTGGGGTATCTGGGAAACCAGCCTTGGGCTAGAGCAGAGAGCACTCTCCCACCAGAGTCAAAGGAGAAGGGGGATCTGGTTATGGGATGGAGGCTGGGAAGGCTTCTGGATGCAAAAACATCCTTTAACATAGAATCTGCCAGGAGCTCAGGATGGGAGTGGACGCTGAAGGGCAAGAGTCAAGCATGGCTCAGGAGAGGAGAGTCTACTATGTCTCAGTTGGGCAAGGCAAGTTACTACTCACCTTGAACTTAGAGTCTGGGCTTCTGTGGAGGGATAAACAGTTATAATAGGGTCTCATAAAATACATTGTTTTTCAACCTTAAGAGAGGCTCATACAATGCCCTGATTTGAGAAATATTATCTAATCCATTACGTGCACCAAAGACCTTGAGCAAGCCATTTCATCACTCTGGGGCTTGATCTCCATGTTTAAAGATTAAAAAAATGGGAGTGGGTGGGTAGATGAGATCATTTTCAGTGCTACTAATTTTAGATTGAGAAGGGAGGCATTTGGGAGGCAAGAAAGACCTTTCTGAGATTGCTGACCCAGCTGACTACCTCAAGGTTACCAATTTTTAGCTCTGCTAGAAAACTGAATCAAAACAAAGAAAGAAAGAAAGGAAGGAAGGAAGGAAGGAAGGAAGGCAGGAGGAAGGAAAGAAGGAAGAAAGAAAGAAAGAAAGAAAGAAAGAAGGAAAGGAAGGAAGAAAGAAAGAATTGCTGGCATTTTCCCTGGAATGGAACTGTCCAGGGAGAAGGAAACACACAAACACCCCTGTCTAGAGACTGATTTGTTTCTGTATCTCCCACATCTCAACCCATACTCTGAAAGCAAAGAAAACCAGAGACTTGTTTTGTTGTTGTGTGAATTCTGCAGACAGTGGACGTGCCAGCTCATTAGTGAACAATAATATAAGAGAAGGAGAGGCACAGAGGGAAGGGTGCCTCTGGTAGCATGGAACCAAGGAGGAAAGCTCACATTTACTGTTGTGTCCTCTAAGATGCCTCCTATTCATTCTCCCATGGCCCTCCATATAGGTTTCACCATCAACCTCCTGGAAGTTAAGAGAATAGGTCAACTTTCATTTATTTGTTTAATCCTGTTGGAGGTGTTCACTAAGATAATCTCTGACCTTTGTCTTTCCTTTCCTGCTCTCTGCAGAGGGCTTGTCACTCTCAGAGGTTCAATGCTATTTGCCATGGAGATGACTTTCAGAAATTCAGCTTGGGCTCTGGTCAGATGACACACGTGGGTGACTGGTGCTACATTCAGCTGCTCTGGAATATCATTTATCTCTGGATGCTCTCTCTGCCCTTACCCAATCACATCTAGTATATTTCAGTCAACCTGACAGATCTTCCATTCATTAGCCTATGTATCACCAGAGAGTAGGTCTTCTTTAATCAGAGAAGATACCTTTGGGCCTTCAGTCTCTGGGAGGACCAACAACCTTATCTTTTCTTTCATGATCCAATATTTTTGCTGGTTTCACTACACTTTGTCAAGACTCTTCTCTGGCTCCTTGATTCCTAGGGGCCTCCCCACCATCTCACTCCACTGGGAACCCCAGACCTATTTTACTTCTTCATCTCTTCATTTTCTTCACTCTCCTGCCTACATCTCTACCTTATTGTCACTTTCTTTCTTCTTTATCTGTCCATGTAACAGCTTGTCTCTCCTCTCCTTGCATCTTGACCTGGATCAAGTTCTTTCAGTCCCACTCTAAGCCTTTTTCTCAGTCATATACATCATTAAACTTGCACCTGAACTTCATGACTGGTAGTTTAGGAGCCTTCAGTGGAACAGTTCTGAAAGGCTGTGATTTAAAAGCACTGGGAGTTCATTTAGTGAAACCTTTTCATTTGAGAGATGAGAAACTGAGACTCGGAAAGATAAAGTAACTTGACAGCCTAGGGACTGAGTTGGGATTAGAATTTAGGTCTTTGGAACCCTTGCCAAAGCATTCAGCTTTGCCCTTGTTGCTCCCTCTCTCCTCCAAGTAGATCCTAGTTCAATTTCCCTGCCCATCTGTGAGATTATTGATTACCTAAAACATGCAGGAAATAAAGGATCTTTGCTCCCAGGTCACTCCTTGCACTAGTAGTTTGAAGACGACAGTGGGAATGTGTGACCCACTTATGAGAACAAACTGATTTTAAGGACGTGAGCACACTGATTGTTTGTAGGCAAGTGGCACCACTAATTACAAATAAGTCCTGTCTGTTTATTAAGGCAGGTTCTTTTCAGACATTTCCTGTGTGTAAACGATCCTTCCCCACAATTAGGGTAAATTAGTAAGGTTTTACTGAACTAATGAGACAATGTTTGTGAGCTTGTCTTTATGGTTTCCAGGCTGTTTGGAGACAAGGGTCTATAATTAGGATTCTCAAACTGCCACATTCAGTGTCACATTCACTTCTTAGGCTGTGTGAGAAGAGAGGTTATCAAAATTTCCAATTAGGCACATGCACATACACATGTACAAGTGTGTACACTTACATATACACCTGTATACAAATGGTCCCCCCACATGTATGTACACATAGATCAAAATCATGTTTCTGCTCACAGTTTAGCATCCCCTTCCCTCACTAATAGGTGAATCTCCAGAATGCCATGGCCTTGGCTTGCAAGATTTGAAACCTTGCCTGACTCATGAAGAATAATACCAAGAAAGCAAAAATAATAGCAAATATCTTTTATTGCAAACTAGACTTCTGTTCTGCATTAACAATGATCCTCACAGCTTTTCCAAGGAAGTAAATTAGCCTTGTCCAACAGAAGAAGACACTAGTGAGAGTGGCCCAGGCATAGGGTGAGTTTACTGAGCTAGTGCCAAGTCTGTTATCCACCCACTGTATCCCCAAACATGTCTGTATCCCCAAATATGTTCCACATCCCCAATCTAGTTTCTTTTGTTGAAGCTCGATGTGGTCAGCTAGTATGGCATGCTTCCCTCAAGAACTCTTTTGACTTCTGAGATTAAGATAGTCCAACTACAGTCTTCCTCAAGCCCCCACCTTGATCACTTTGATCTCTGCTCTGCAGGAGATAGTGGGCGAGGAGTTACCTTGAGGTGCTACAGCACTGCTTCAATCCACTAACTTGGAAAGAGCAGGCTCCCCACTCCATGTGCAGGACATAGCATTCAAGGCTGTAGGCCAGAAGAAGAGTGGGGGTGGGATGCCTATCTCTATGATTCTTCACAATCTCTGCCAGATCTCTTCATGTCTATATTAAAAAAACTCAATAGTAGACATGGGGCTCTGGGGAATGTGATTAGGAAGCATATTTGTATTTTTGTCCTTGCTGTTGTCCTCATTCCTTGTAAGAAGATCTTAGTTCAGTTTCTCTGCCCATCTATGAGATCATTGGTTACCTGGAAGCAGACAGGGAAAAAAGAACTCTGGCTCCCAGCCAGGTTTCTGCATTACTTGCTTGAGATGACAATGGAAATGTGAGACCCACTTACAGAGAAGTGGGGAAACCATCTCTGAGCTAGTTTCAGGGTAACTATGAGCTAGTTCAAGTACCTGATTTGAAAATGCACTAGTCCTGATGCCTTCTAGAAGCATCAAATATGACATCCAAGGCACAGGTATCAGAGGTCTAGTTTTGAGTTCCAGAAATAGTTTTCCAAGGGATTGGCATGAGTCACAGAAGATGCTCTTATACAAATTATTAAGGGAAATTATTAAGGGACTTTCAGAGACAATCAAACTTTGAATATGGTGTCAGGAAGCACAAAAATTCTCTCCAGTGTCTCCATCATAAAGAATAATTTGGATGTTCAATCCAGTCTCAGGTTCCAGACATGACTCCTGGGGTCCTTTTGTCTCAATTCCCAGGATGTAAAATGATGTAGCCCAGTAGTCAGAGGGCTGAATATCCAAATTCAGATTCTATCCAACTATGCTAACATGACCTTTTTTCATTTACTTAACTTTTCTAAACTTCAGTTTTTATATCCGTAAAATGGGGTTAAACAACAAGCACATTTTGCCTTCAGAACTAGAGGAAATACTTCTGTCTTATAAATGTTTGGTATGTTTTAAACATTCTAACAAGTCAGTCAATGTTAGCATCCATTCCTTGCTTTGCCAATCAACTGCTGAGAATTCCCTCAAAATTCCTGACCCCATTTTTATACTATCAAAGACCCAAGATTATACCATAGAGCAACAATCTCACAAATGTTATAAAGGACACATTCATTGTCTCACTGAATGCCATCTACAATGGAATACTAGATTGAAAGGAAATCTAAAGACTCTGTTCTCTCTGTTCTAATCCCTTAGTTTACAGACAAAAAGATTGAGGAGGGAAATGACTTTCTCAAGAATCACAGCTAATTTCAGAGTATGTTCATTTCAATACATGAGTATTATTTCCTGACTACATAACCTCTAACCTATATCTTCTTATCACCAACTAAAATTTTTCCAATCTAAGTAAAAAAAAGAACCAGAAATGACACTAGGAAGATGGGATCTTCTCCAATGTTGTTCTGTCCCTATTTATTTAATGACTGAAACCTAGAATGGCTGTACTCCATTGTTACAGCTGCTTATAGTGACAAGCCCAGGTACAATGTACAGCCTGACACCATGCTTAAGACCGAGAGTGTCCTTACCCTAGTAACTGGGCTTGTAAATTGCATGTTTCAAGAAAGAATTATTTTATATATTTTCACAAATATGTTTGTAATTCTATTTGTCAACAGAGACACTTGCAAGCTCCACAACCCTGAGGTGTGCACCCCTCTAAATCCATGTTTCCTTTCTTAGCCCTGTCCTTATAATCTACAAGAATTGGTTTGTTCTCACTGGTGGAAAAGTTCGATTAGTTCTTTAATTTGAGTAAAACCATAGAGAGCTAGATTCCCCAGTTTATGACCTTAGAGGGCTGAATCAACTCTGCAATTAAAAAACACTCACCCAGGCCAGGAAGCAGTCAACCTCTTGTGTGTTATGACTGGTCTAATTTCTGATGTTTTCTGATCTCCAGACCTCAGCACTCCTAGGGGATTCCTGGGACCAAAAAATCCAGTCCTCTGTCCAAGTTTTCATGCTCTATGCTCTTAAAGTATTTTTGCAACCAAGGAGTTGAGAGGAAAAGACATAATTTGTCATGGATATTTTATAAACTTGTTTTTCAAATCACACTAAGAAGAGGTGTGCTTTCCTTTTGGGGTGGCATAGGAAAATATAGACTAGAGGTTAAGGAAAGTATGTCTAGTATTAATCAATCAACTAATTAACTGCTCATTCATTCTTTTATTCATCCATCATTTAAAAAATTACTAACTGAGTACATGCACTATGCAGAGTAGTGAACTATGACAGGTGAGGAGGCAGGGCAGAAATATATCTAAAAAATGTTCTCAATAACCCTATCTTCTGGTGAGAAAAGCATTTACCCTTATGCTTTAAAAAGTTCAGAAATACATCCAAAAAGATTTCTTGACTCTAATTCATGACTTGGAATGTGATAAGAAGTCATTGGAAGTGAGGACTTTCTAGATGGACATACAAGTATGAGCAAAGGTTGCAGAGGGGGTAAGAGAGTCAAAATGAAGTGAACCCACTTGGCTGTCTTGGAGGGTACAGAGGGTGAGTATGATGCAAAGCAAAAACCCTTAAGTACTATCCAAGAAGCTGAGTTTCTGTTTGAGAATCTCTGCGGGAGCTTAGGAAGGTTTATTGCCATCTGGGAAGTTATATAAGTGAAAAGGTTCATGGGAAAATGTTATGGCATTAGCAATAATGAAGATATTTAGGCATAAGAGGATTGGGAAGAAAATGATTTATATTTCTCTGATTCTCTGCTTAGAAGTTATTATTCCAAGACACTGCACATTTATCTCTAATATAACATGACTTGAAATCATGAAATCATATCTGCAGAAGTCCCCCTACTTATATAACTTCCCAGGAGATGATAAACCTTCATGAGCTTTCCTAAAGACTCTCAAACAAAAACCAAGTTCTCCCTGCCTCTATACCAGTATTTGCACCTAAATCATCTGCTATACCCCTAGGATATCATGTGAAAAAAAAATCAAGTTATGGATCAGTGTGTAGCACATGACCCCAATTATATTGTAAAAATTAAAGAAAAAGTAAAAAAATGAGAATTAGGAAAAATGGAGGCAGAAATCTATGTTGAGAAATCAATGCAAGGGTCAAATTTTGGGGGACAAGACTTAAACTAGTTTGACTGGAAAGTGGGGACTGTACCTGCTTATGGTCTCATTCTAAATTTCTAAAATCAAAGATTAAGCTCAGATCGTCCCTAATCTTATAATTTAGAGACCAATGGTAGACAGAAGTGAAGGTATCTTGAAACAAATTCTTACTGGAACTTGAAGATTATATATATATATATATATATATATATATATGTGTATGTGTGTGTGTGTATATTTTATATATACATACATATACATATATATACATATATACATGGTAGACAGAAGTGAAGGTATCTTGAAACAAATACACATATATACCTAAATTATATCATTGATATCATTGTCTGTCCCAGGGTTCTTTCACCATTCCATCACCCTCTTTATCTCTTATGTTCTTCCCCTCCCCTGACTACTCTCCTCCCCCTCTCTTGCTCTATACTTCAATTCTGCTGACCGTTCTAAAGTAGTCTTGTCCATTTGTTTGTTTTCCCTGTGTCCTTCATATAAGTGAAACCATTCCATATTTCTCTTTTTCTTTCTGGCTTATTTCCGCTAACATGAGTCCCTCTAGCTCCAACCATGTTGCTGAGAATGCCATAAGTTTATCTTTGATTGATGAATAATATTTCATTGTGTATATATGCCATATCTTTTTCAGCTGTTCATCAGTTTTGGGGCATTTGGGTTGTTTCCATATTCAGGCTGTCGTAAATAGTGCTGCAATAAACATCCAGGTACATGTGTCATTTTTAATTAGTGTTTTTGTGTCCTTTGGGTCTATTCCCAAAGTGGTGGGATTGCTGGGTCGAACGGTAGTTCCACTTTTACTTGCTTGAGGGTCTTCCACACAGCCTTCTATAGTGGCTGGACCAGTTTGCACTCCCACCAGCAGTGTAAGAATGTTCCTTTTTCTCCATATGCATGCCAGCATTTGTTGTTGTCCTTTTTTCTTTTTAAAAAAACATGGGCCATTCTTACTGGTGTAAGATGGTATCTCGGCATAGCTTTGATTTGCATTTCCCTGATTATTAGTGATGTTGAGCATTTTTCCATATGCCTATTGGCTGTTGAGGCCTCTGAGCACCCTTAATTTTTCTGACCAAATCTAAGCAGTATCTAAAACCTTTAAGTCACTGGCTTGAAGGTTTTAGATACTGCTTAGATTTGGTGAGAAAAATACCAGGATGGCCAGAGGCCTCAATTTCACCGCACTGGAGCTGCCCTGAGATTCATTTCCATATTTATTCAGTGGTTATTCTCACTTGAGTAAGGAAGGCATTGCCACCGAGGCCTGAGCTTTCCTTCCAGCCTCCCACTCCCGGCCTGTGAAACCGGAGCCTCCTAACATAACTGGTTCAAAGGAGGGAAAAATCCTTTCCTGCTTAACATTCTGCAAAAGTCTCAGGCAAATCTCCTAAGTCAATCATTGTGAATGAAGCCATTTAAGAGTGTGGCCCGAGACTCCTCTGTGCGGATGAATAAACAGGCAGAGTGAATTCGCCAGTAGAGGAGACTGAGGGCGACTCTCTTTCTGCTTTGTCACCCTTTATGACCCGCCTTCGAGTCCCAACGCCCTTCACGGGAATGTCTTGCTTTGCAAAAAGAAACAGATAATAACCACAGAGAGGAGAAATGCTAGCCCTGCAGCCTGTTATTAAAAAGTCTGGGGAAATGGAATGCTGAGCAGACCTCACTTTTACACCAACAAAACGTACCCCCTCTGCTTGCAATTACATGCTCGGAATTGCAGTGGAAGCATGGAGGCTGTCCTCCTGCAGCACTGACCTCGTCAGGAAAAGCCATGGCCGTGGAGCTGCTGGCGAACCAGAGCCCCCAGGGTGTCCGAGCTGTTAGTTCATGTTCAGTGCAGGTTGGGTCTGGCACCAGCACTGTGGGCTCCATCCACCCTGGTGTCCTGAAGGGGAAACTGGCTCCTGTTCCCTCTCTGACTCAATGGAGAACCCTGTGGTACTGAAAACTGCGACCCTCCCCCCCCCTCCCAATCCAGAGGTCAATAGGGAAATAGGAAGAAAAACTGCCCAGATTGAGTGCAGGCAGGAGACCCCCTTTGGGAGATGGTTTGGCTCCAAGTCACTGTGGAAAGTGCCGACTAAGTAGTGCTGAGTGACAGGGGTAGGAAACAGTCTGTGCTGACTTCAGTTCTGCCAGGGAGGCCCCAGCGCCAAATGTGTTCCTTCACTCATTGTGTGCTGAGCACCTATCGGGTGTCAGGAAACCGGCTGGGCTCGGAGAACATGAAGATGAATGAGAGCCCTAAGGAGCTTGCTGGGCGGGAGGTATTTGCAAAGCCAATATTTTCTCAGGACCTTAAAAGCAAAGGAAGTGGCGGTTGTTTCTGTTACTGTTCTAACAGCCTGAGGGTGACTTGTTCCATGACAGAAGAGGCCACGTAGCCTGGTGCTTTCACCAGAGATGAGTCGTGCATTGGAGATGTGGGTCCTGAGTCTTCACTCACTGTCTCACTCTTGGCCTGGCTGCCTCCTGTCTCGGAGACCAGGGCCTCTGAATCGGGCACCAGAACCCTTCATACCACACCTTAGTCAGGTGTCCAGAGTAGCTTCTGCCTGAATTACAGGCGCAGGGAGGTAAGCGAAGATCCTGATACTTGAATCTCTTGGTGAAATCCTATTCTGTAAATCATAAACTGACAAGCCTACTGCCATGTCTTGACTGCCCTTGACTTATAGTCTAAGAATGTTTAGGATCAGCTTTCAGGATGACCCCATTCTGGAATTTTCTAGACAATTTCATTTTGGTAAAGCAATTGATGAAACACTAAGGCTCCTTGGGTTCTGCCCATAAAGAGAGTCCAGTGAATGAGTCTGGAGATTAAATTCTGGAAAGTGTTTCAGAAATCTCAAGCTAAGATGGTGGAACTCAATCTTCTAGACAGGATCACAGAAATAAAAGGGTGAAAGGCACTTTAACGGTGGTCAAGTCCTTTTTAAAAGAACCCAGGATAATCAGGTGAGCTTCAGGAGGGTAACTTGGGTCTCTGGACTTTCTTGCTGATAAAAAAAAATCTCTTTGTGCTGCAACAAGGCTTCAGAACAACTGACAGCAAGTCCCCAACTGGTGAGGATTTATTTATTCAGAGAAAACCTCTTCCCTTTAGGTGGTCTCTCTAACCCAGTGCTCCTCACCACAAATGACAAGCATCACCTGCTGCTCCAGAAGTTAGGGTGTTTCCTCAGGTGCTAGTCCAATGTGACATCACTCTCCCTTTTCCAGTTTCCCCATCATGTGCCTTCAAAGGAAACATTTGATGAAGACAACATTTCAACCAGGAGGTTTTTCTTTGGTATCTTTTTCTTCCTTTTTTTTTTCCTTTGGTATATTTTTCTTTTTCTTCTTGGTGTCCTTTGCACCAAGCTTATCATGTGGAAATAAGAAATTCTAGTGACAGCTCTTGCCAGCTGCTCTTTCTTCATGAGTGTTTCTTTGTGTGGAAGGAAGCTTTTGGTGTTCTAGGGTTATTACTTCTCAAGGGGCCCAAGTCTTACTCCTACGGCAGATACAGGAAACTTCTCATCTCCAAAACTTCAGAGATGGTGTCTGACAACTTTGAACTTCAGTTGGAACAGCATTTGGTTCTTTTGCTTTATGCATCAAGTCTTGGTGCAGTCTAGAGGATCTCACCTGTGAGTGTTGCCAACAATGCCAGGGACAAGAAGCACAGATAAAGATGGCTGTCAAAATTTTTAGAGGAAGACATAGAGGACACATTAATGTGAGAATACAGAGAAACTTTTTCTGTTTTCTTAGTAGAGGAAAAAGAAGTTGGCAGTCAAAAAATCTCTATGTGCCTCAGCATTCAATGAACTAGATTATTTCATATGTAATTTTGTCGAATTCTAGAAGTAAGAGGAGGTGGAGGAGGAAGGGGAAAAGAGAAGGAAGAAGAGGGTGAAACTAAAATTGAGACTGGTTAATGCGCTCGTCAATGAACCCATTGATGAGTCATACAGCTATATATGTGACTAGGACTTGTAGCAAGACTGAGACCCTAAAGTCCTTGCTTTCCCCACCATGTTGTACTGTCCTAAAAAGCAATTTGCCTCCTTCCATGACTAGCAATATGGAAAATAATTAGTGCCCACTGGGGAAACAGTCAAAATGAAAGTCTGGGTGGTGTCACACTGCAATCTCTCCTCTCCAGGCTACGTCCACACAAATTTCCAAGTAGGGGAGTGATTTGCTATTGATACATAATATGTCCTTCAACATACCTCTTCAATTCTCTCTGCATCTTCATGATCAAGATAGTATTTACTGGAAAATAATCTAAGCAATAAAATTGCTATCAACTGCAGTAGACCATGCTAATAGAAAATGTACATTGTAGATGGAAAAGGCAGAGACAAGAATAATGATGCTTGATTTCTCATACTCAAGAAAGAACAATTAATAAGGAGGAACACTGGATAGAGACAGTAGGGGGTTCTGGCTGAATCTCCTTCATAAACAAGGGGGAGATACATACATCTGCACCAAGAAGGAAAGTGAGCACAGGGAACAAAAGAGGGATACATTCTCCTTGTAAAACATTGAAACATTACAGATAAGCTTCGCATTCACAAGACTACCATCTATCTTGTACATTTCCATTGCTGGATGTCACTGCTCTATTAAGTTTGGTATATATACTTTCAGGCCTTTTTCCATGTCGTACACACACACACACACACACACACACAAACACAATTAACACAATTATGTATTCATGTTAAGTTTTCACAAAGAGAATAAATTCATTTTTTGCTTGGGTAATAACAATTTAAATCTCAAAAAGGGAGGGGAGCAAGAACAAGTGAAGCTTAAAAATAGAGCTCACCTTTCAAATGAAGTTACATATTTAGCTTTTAGAGTATCCAATGGATGTATTTATCAGAAATGACTTCAGTACAATAAGCAATGAATGGAATATCTGACCTGAATTTCTTAGCTGTACAACCTTAAAGATGACCAGCCTAAAAATTGCCAAACTGAAGAATCATCAAAATCCAAAAGCCAAAAGAATATTATCCTGATCTGTCAAAAACATATATACTCAAGGGAATCATCTACCAATTCCAGAGAGTTTAGTATTTACTTCTGATGACTATGGCTCTATAATATCCACTGATCTAGTTCAATGGCATTTAAGATTAAAGTTGTTCTTATGCAGTATGGTTGTCATTAAGGCACAGGAACCTGCCAGCTAGGTCAGAGAGGTTGCTGTGAAGGAGAAGCTTTCAGACTGAAAGTAAGATGGGAAGGGGTAAAGGCAGGTGTGTGCTGATGGATATTCTGAGGCTTCTTGTGCCTTGTAGTTCAATAACTTTTTCATTTATTTACATATTTTTTCTTTCTTTTCACCAACAACTGAACCCTAAGCTCTGTTCACAACTAGAGACACAACTTCAGTGTGATGGAGTGGGAGACCATGGGCTTTAGAGAGATTTGGTTTGGATTCTACTCAAATGGTGAAATTTCTGGCAGCTTGTTTAACCCTTGAAGCCTATTTCTTTACCTGTAGAGTAAGTATAAAAACCAATTTGGTATCAAGGGGATTAGAAATAAAGTCCATGTAGCCCTGAGCAGGGTTCCTGGCACAGAGTAAATGTAAGCAGCAATTATTGTTTCACACAACTGTTGTTCTGAGAGAGGTCACCTTCTAGAATCAGGGGGAGAAAAACAGAGTTACAGAGGGGTGACACTTTTGGAACACCGCAAGGAAACTAGAAGCCTTGCTCCCCAGTGAAAAGAGCAATTGGTGAAGATTATTTTTAAGAACCCAATGATTTATTCTCTGAGAACTGTCCTAAGGGCACATAGCAAATGGAAAATGAAAAGACCAGGTATGGTGGCACATGCCTGTAAGCAGTAGTCTGGGAAGCTGTGGCTGGGGCCAGGGATTGCAGTTCTAGTCCCGCCAGGGGCACATAGCAAGACCTAGTCCCAAAAGATAGCTGGGCATGGTGGCATGTGCTTGTAATCCCAGCTATCTGGGAAACTGAGGCAAGGGATTGCTTGAGTCTGTGGTACCCTAAAAATGTGAGCCTGTGGTTCCACAGGCAAAAATAGAGAGACCTAGTCTCAAAAAAAATGAAAGAAAAAAAACATATTCAAGAAAATGCACTAAAAACTCAGTAAGAATGGTGAAAATCTGTGACATCTAAACCATGACCTGCTATCTTCTTTTATCTCCCTGAGCAGTACTGACAATGCTCCATTCCAGGCAGATTCTCTTTCCCTCAACTTGTGGTAGAATGGGAGTTAGCCCACCTGCAGTTCCCACCTTCCTCTGTTCTGGGGAAGAGGATAAATTCCTGGCAAGTATTCATTGTCATGAGGTCAAGGTTCCCTTCCTCCACTCAGTCTCTAATCATAGAGTGGAGGTGCTGCATCAGTCATGACACAAGGAGAGTACAAGGGTGTTGATTGCTCTAACTACCACTCAGTGGTAGAATGGAGGGTGTAAGGTGGGAGAGACAATTTGGGAAGAAAGGAAGCTATGAATCTTGTCCACCAGTGTCTTGTGAATAGAGCAGGGTGTCATGCCATTATTTTGGCTACTATCTATAGTAACACTGTAAATGGGCTACTACCTCCTGCTTCCAGCCCCAATCCTTCCTAAGAACAGGGATCACCAAAGTTCTCCCCAGCAGGACTGATTTTATTTAAAATAGTGCAGAGGAATCAAGCCTAAAGATACTTTCATGAACAATGATGATGTTCTTGGTAAACAAATGAGAAGAGACTCATGAGAATCATGGCAGATTCATGAGAGCAAAAGTACAAACAGCAAGTCAGTTGTTCTACCAAAGGAGAGAATCAGGGAAAGAGATAGGTAAGAAGAACCTATCTGCGATAAACAAAACAAAATATAAAAAAATTCTAAGGTAATAAGGGAGTAAATTTAACTGGATCAGAATGTGACACCAGAAATGTCCCAAAGCTTTGTTGAAAATAATAAAACAATTAGTTAATGCTGAGTGGAAGCCAACATACAATACATACAATGCCATACAATGCCAGCTTAACAGAGGTCAGAGAGAGACAGTCATTGACACTTGGAGAATTCTTCTTAATACTATTATGGTATGATGCCATCCTAGCATACCCAAGACTGAGCTCTCTCAAGAGTGACATCAGATGCTTCATATTGATAAAGCAGTGGGTAGAATAAAAAGTATAGCTGTAAATTCCTATATTAAAAAAGAATATAGATATCAAATCAATAACTCAACCACTCATGTTAAGACACTGAGAAAAATGAGGGCAAAGTAAGCTTAAATCAAGCAGAGAGAGGAAATGATAAAAATGAAAATAGAAATGAATGAAATAATCAATAAAAAATAGAAATCAAGGTTGTTTCTTTGCAAAGGTCATTAAAATTGTTAAATCTTTAGCTAGGCTGACCAAGAATAAAAGAGAGAAACTCAATTCATTAAAATCCAGAATGAAAAGGAGCCTATTACAACCAACATTTCAGAGATAGAGTTATAATTATAATGGAATACTATAAAAAAAACACTATGTGTCAATAAATCAGATAACTTAGGTGAAAGAGACAAATTCCTGGATAGACTCAAACTACTGAAACAGATTCAGGAAGAAAAAGAAAACCTGAATGGAGATGTAGCAAGTGAGGAGATTAAATCAGGAGAAAATACAAACAAAAAAATCTATCCACAAAGGAAATCTCAAGAGCAAATAACTTCACTGTTGAAGTCTAACAAACATTTTAAGAAATAATATCATTTTTTTCACAAACTCTTGCAAAAAAATAGATGAGCAGGGAAGAAGTATTTTATATGAATAGTAGTACCCTGATATCAAAACCAGAAACATCACAGGAAAATGACAGACCAATATCTCTTGTGGATATGTTCACAAATACTATATCAGCAAAATATTTAGAAACTGAATTCAACAACATATAGAATGGATTATAAACAGTGACCTAATGGGATTAATGCAAGACTATTGGACTATTCAAAATTGATAAATTTGAGGCATTAATGTTAAAACACAGAATCATCTCAATAGATACAGAAAAAATATTTGACAAAATTCAACACCTTTTCATGATAAAACTCTCAGCACATTAGAAACTTCCTAAAGCTAATAAAGGGCATCTGACACCTATATTATGAAAGACAGAATGTTTCCCTTAAAGATCAGGAACAAAAAATGATATTAGTTTATTCCACTTTATTAAATATTGTGCTGAAGATTCTAGTGAAGAATTAGAAGATTAGAAATAAAAATTATTCAGATCAGAAAGAAAGAAGTAAAACTTTCTCTATTCACAAATGACATAATCTTGTACATATAAAATCTTAAGGAATTCACTAGAAATGAACAAATAATTTATAATAATGTAAAAGTCAATTGTATTTTAATATACTTGTACACTCCAAAAAAGGAAATTAAGAAAATAATTCTACTTAGACCAGTATTAAAAATGAAGTATTAAGAAATATACTTAACAAAAGGAGTACAAAAGGGATCATCTGAAAGACTATAAAGTACTGAGGAAAGAAAACAAAATATCTAAATAAAAATCTCATATTCATTAATTGAAAGATATTGTAATGATGGCTATAGTTCCCAAACTGATTGATAGATTAAGTACAATTCTTATCAGAATCCCAGGTGACTTTTTGATACAAATTGACAAACTGATACTAAAATTCATATTGACTGAAAAGGACCTAGAATAGTTAAAATAGTCAATAAGAAGAAAGTAAGAAGACTCACAATTTGTGATTTCAAACTTGTATATACAATGGTAGTAGCATTAATCCACAGATTAACAGACTAAAAGAATGTTGTGGGGACAATTGGGTAGCCAACGCAAAAAGAATTAAGTGGATTCCTACTTTATACCATAAACAAAAGTTACTTCACAATGTCTAGAGACTTAAACGTGAGAGCTAATACTAAAATTCTTCAAAGATAACAGAAAATCTCAATAGGAAACAAAACAGTATTTAATAAGAAACAGGAAAATCTTTATGACCTTGGATTTGGTAACGGATTCATAGATATGACACAAAAAATGTTGGAAAAATTGGAATTTATGAAAACTGAAAATTTTATAAACCAGAAAAGTGAAAACACATCCCACGGAATGGGATAAAATATTTGCAAATCCTGTACCTGATGAGGCACTTACATCTAGGATATATAAAAAGCTTTTACCACTTGATAATAAAAAGACAAATAAATTATAGTAAGTGCAAAGGATTCTACAAACTAATGATAAGGAGACTTATGTAAGGAGCCACAGAGTAAATATTTTAGGTTTAAGAGCCAAACAGTGTCTATTACAACTACTCAACTTTGCCATTGAAGCATAAAAGCAGCCATAGAAAACCTGAAACAGATAAGAATGACTGTGTTCTTATAAAATCTTATTTTCAAAAGCAGGTGACTATCCTGTGGGCCATAGTTTGCCAATCTCTACACTAAAACAACTAAAAAAAATGATAAAACCATGAAGAAAAGGACCTAAGAAATCAGTTCTAGAGATAAATGGAATCTATGGTCATACCCAAATTATGATAGGGCCTCATTGCCTAGTATAAAAAGAACAACTAACACTGTTTAAAGAATGAACAAAGAAATGGATGAGGCAAGGCAAAATCAACCTATGTTTTGGGTCACTTCAAGAGGAAAACAGCCCAACCAGGATAGTGTGAGTACACTGTGTCAGCATGCCAGATTGAATGCAACTGGGCTGAAATTCAAGGTGAGGACAAAGAGGTTATACTGCAAAGGGAAGTTTTTTTCTGTAACTGGAAGATAAAAGTAAGAGTTCTTGGAAACATAATCACATCTACAAAAGACAGATTTGGAGATGCCAGGCACAAGAGAATCATTAAAAACTACAAGCCAGAAAGGATAACAGTAAGCTAACTGAAAGTAAAGGAAAATTGATTTAGGTGATTCAATGAAATGATTTCTGATATAACACACAAAGGGACCTAGGGGTTGAAAAATCAAATCAAATGATAAATATGGGAAGATAACATACTCTCAGGTTGTAACACACAGGTTAATAGATTAAGTAGGACATGGGAATCAACCCTATTGACTCCTGTAACCAACTGACTCATAATTTTAGCTAAAACTAAATCACAAATAATAATCACTGGAGTGATTTATTTTCTCCCATTTATAGTGATATATTCTAGGCTCATGGTGACTGACAAGTCAATTTGACCAACCGTTTTTCTTACTAAGGATTATGTGCCAACTATTTGTTTGTCCCTTGACTTAGCCGACTGAGAGGTGTTTGTGTATCCTAACCATCTGTAAGCAAGAACAGCAACAGACACTTTGGAGATATTCAGGTAGGTTGTAGCTTGGTGATGGTGGCCAGCAATCATTCTTGTGATAAACGTAAATTGATCTAAGAACTATGAAAGAATCCAGTAGTCAATAGGACTAAGGATTTATTGGATACTAACATTTTGGGGACCCAAATGTGAACCCAAGGTGCAGTCTATCTTTAGGAATTATTAGACTGATAGACAAAAAGCTATCCCATCCTATCCCCATTCACTAAATAGAGACAGCAGCAATTTATTTGATGTTTGAAGGATGGGGCTTGCAGAGGGTATTTTAGCACAAAAGGAGCTTCAAGGAGATCCTATCAATCTCTGATGTTACAGTTAGGTTTCCTTCTGATACACTTATTGTGGGGAACAAGTAACCTTGGATTGTATGATAACTAGGTCATTGATTGATGATTAAAGTTGGTCAATCTTCATATTGTCCCTGACTCATGCCATGACACTTACTATGGTACAGCTTGGCGATACTCCTATGACTATTTCTTCCCGTGAGAATTGGAGTAAGTAATGGATCACTAGATGGTACATTGGATGCAGTCATTTTTTACTGAGTGATGTCATCCATTGTGCAGCAAATGATTTGCAATTGATTTATTCAGAAATGCTCTTCTGCGTCTGTCTTCACTTCTTAGTGAAATGGAGGTATGTAGGCACTATATGATACTCTGAAACCTCAGCCCCATCTCTCCTACTTTCTAGTTATGGTCAGTTTCTTGCTCTAGGTTTCCTTGTTTCTCTCAGGAGGAAGCAGGTAATCAGTAATTCCTTTCCAGCTGCACCATCTATGATTTCATATAATCAACAAAAATGTCCTCTTTATCAGACCCATAGAGAGAACCTCTAATTATTTCCCAAGTGACCTGGCAATGTTTAATGACTCTAAGAAGCTGTTATGACAACACTGGATGTATAGTAGGAACTGCAGGATGCCCCCTGTGAGCATTCTTTGATTGGCTGAATGATTGCTTCTCAGCCTCCTGTGGTCTACAGCAGTGCTTCTCAAACTTTAATGTGTGTGTGGAAGTGATGGGAGGGTCTTATTAAAATGCAGGTTTTGATTCAATAGGTCTAGGGCAGTGCTGCGGACTTTGTATTTCTAATAATCTCCTGGGTAATACTGATGCTGACCATACTGTGATTAGGTTCCAGAAAGTTCTGAGAAAGAGACATGAGGTAGTATTAGGAGGCTTTGTACCATATCTGAGAGAATATCAAATTTCAACTAACTGGAATTCTCATCAAGTGCTTATTACAAAGCCTTGTTCAAGCAAGTATCCAATAAGTGCTTGCTCACTGATTGATGGATTTTAATCTTTTGCTGAAGTAAAGAAAAAATGCCTCTCTAACCTTTCTCACCACCTTGAGCAGTACAGACCAACAACTTCCCCCTATATGTAATACCATATTCCATTCTGCCAACAATTCTTTTTAAGGATTGTTGGATCTCTTGAGTCAAATTTAATGGAATATTTACAATGAGGTATTTTACAAACTGACAACAGAACTAAAGCTTTCAGCAAGTGAGGGTGAGGGAAAGGGGCTGAAATCAGGGAAAGGATGTGCACAAAAGATTAGGATGTCCATTCATAGGTGACATGGTGGGGGAAGAACTTTGGAGTACACAGTGATGTAAATACATACATACATATATATATACACATATATAATGCAAACAACAAAAATATGAAAATGGAAATATATGAGAAAATGAAAAAATAAAGTACATATCAAGAATAAAAAAGAAAAGAAAAAGGACATATTCTTTTAGTGGAATATTATTAAAATAAATTAAGAAATGAAGTAAAAACTTAAGAAAACATTGCCATTTGTAACAGTATGAACGGACCTTTAGAACATTATGTTAAGTAAAGTAAGTCAGATAAAGACAAATATTGCATCATCTCACATATATGTGATTCAAAAATAAAACAAATCACTGAACTTACTGATATAGAAAACAGATTGATGGTCACCACAGGTAGTGGGTGATGGGTGGCCAAAACAAATGACAGGGGTCAAACACTATAAACTTCCTATGGGTGACACATAGGACATGGTGACTCTAGTTAAAAATACTCTTTTAGAGTATATTTTAAAAGTTCTCATCACAAGGGAATCTGTGACTGTATTGTAACTTTTATTATCACTGGATGGTAATTTTTTTGCTGGATGGTAATGTTATGTGATGATTCATTAAAAATATAAAATATTTTAAAACCCAGAGCTTCTTTGACTCCCAGTCTTCCAACAGGTGGAATTTGTTCACATACTTTCATAAAGAAAGTGAAGTAGTGGATATGGGGATGCCTGCTTTGCCTGCATCTTTTATAAGGGATAAGGAATATCCTTTTATAAGGGATATTTTCTGTATCACTTCACTGCTTGCATCTATCTGTACAAGAATCCTTAATATGTTAGCCTCAGTTGGAAAGAGAATGCGTGAAGTATGATCTTTGGGATGACTTACTCCCTTTCTTCAAGCTGAGAAAGCAGAATTAGTCCTGCTACACTTTCCAACCCCTGTTTTGTCTCCTACGAATATCAAATTCATATTGATTGCTCTCTGATGAATGATTTGCATGGCTAAAGTGGAAACTTGTTCATCAATTTAAGCCCTGGTTTGCTATAATGTGTTTCTTCCTGAATATAGTGCACATTATTTGGAAGCAACGCTAGTTGTGTCATAAATATTTCAGCTGCCAATGTTCGGGTCTTGTTTCTTTGACCTGACTCTAAACCAGTCGATAAGTAATAACAATGGTTTGGTCTTTAGAGTTTGAGGAGTGCTGACAATCCACATGATTAAAATTCATAAGATAGATACTTATCAAAATAACACTTTACCCACAAAGGAAAGGCATTGCTCAGTCCCAACCTGTATAATATCCATTTACAATAGAGGCATGCTTTCTGATTCTAATGGACTTTGCTGGACTCATAGTTGAGTGATGATGCAATTATGTCTTTTCTCATTAGGTCAGGGGGAATCCAATTGTAAATGAACAGTCAATTTTGGATCCCAGATCATTAGAACTGAGAGGAATAATAGAAATCTTTGAGTCCAAAGTTGTCATCTCAGATAAGTAAGTAAACTTACCCCTATATAATGAAATTGTTTTGCGCAAAGGTTCCACAACATGTAAAGCACCCAGACTCTTGGTTGCTAAGCCAGTACAAGTCAAGAAAGCACCTTGTATTTAGCAGTGCACTGGAAAGCTCCCAAATGAATGGATGTTATCATTTGTACCAGCAGATTTTGTGGCTATGACTTAAAACACAGTGGAAATGAACTAATCAGGTGAGTAGGTAATCAGGGAGGAATTGCAGTGAATGGGGTTAGTGGTCTTAGAAGGGGATGTAGAAGGGGATGAAGAAGGCAGAGCTTTCTTTCTCTACTGTGAGAAAGCAACAAGCCAGTGGTCCTCCGCAAAGCAGGACTTCACCAGATACTGGGTATGCTGATGTGGGCCTTTCTGGTTTGATTTTGAGAATAACTTGGGTCAAAAAACAAATGGTAGCAGGAAGTCTAATAGAAACAGAACTTTTCTAGAAATGCAAGGAAAATGCAGAACCTATATAAGGCCATCAATGGGACTTGAATTCCTTAGAAATCTGATAGTCATTTAAAACTTTTACTGATACTTTTGTGACCCAATTTCACCATATCTACCTGCTGGGTGAGACATAGTGAATTGACAGAAAGGACACAGGAGTTCCCTGCTTCCTTCTCGCTCCCAGCTTCCACTGCTTCACACCAGGGGACTGGTCTCATAATGTCATCATCCTTCAGCTCATATCTCCATATCAAACAATCACCTCCAAACCTTTCTCTTACATCATTTTCATTAGCTCCTTTAAATTAATCTGATTCAACTGAAGTTATTAACTGAGATATAACAGGTCTCAAGAGTTCATCTTCTACTGGATATCATAAGGTCTTTGAGAAAAGCACCTTTCAGCAGAGGCCAATTTTGTTGCGATCATATTGATGTTCTCTCATCAACTGATAACTTTCTATTACCCCATCAAGTTCAGCTTTTAATGGTCAAACCATATCTGTGATCGCAATTTAATTTCTACTCTGCACTATGGTTCCTTGATACCTGGGAATTCTTTAAACCTGCTTGATTAGCCACCTGAAGTAAATGGCTTTGTCATTTTAAGTTTTATGAAACATCTGTGCACTTTAATCATAGACCAGCCAGAAGAGAAAATGGTCCTGGAATTCTCCTCAAACCACATAGGAAGCACAGACATCAAGATCTACACTGCAGAGAATTCTTGTGCAAAAAAGGTTAGCTCTGTAGCCCACTCCTCTCAAACTGGTGTCCGTTGAGTGATTCAAGTGGCCCTGGTGTTTTCTAGATCAACCTTTGATGCTGTCTCCAACGGGGCCTGTTATGAATGGAAACAACTCCATCCATTTGAATGCTTCTTCTGTTCTTCAGAGAATCTTAATGGATGCGCAAACATACTACAACTGCACAACTTTTTTCCTTTTAAATTTCTCATTTTTTCCTCTTTGTTTTCCTCTTTCCCTTCACTCTTTTTCTTTGCCTTTGTGTATCTGGGTGACTGAACCTCTTTCAGAACACCTTTACAGTTTGGGGTCCCTGAGTATCCACTGCTTGCATGTTAATATTTCTTTACCAGCTACAGTGACGGCTTTATCTTCACCCTGGTCTCCCCTGTTGACAGAGAAGATACATTATGCTTCCCAATAACATCATTGCCCCTAACTCCTGACAGCCTCCAATTCAGAGCAAATCCCTGCTCCTCTACATCATCCCTCAAATCATCCAAAACATAGCCCAATTCCTGAAGTAGATTCTTTCTAATACCCTCTTACTGAGAACTCATAGTTCCTCATCTTGTTTGTTCTCCCACAGTGCAACTTGCAGAAAGCCCAATTTGTTGAACTAGAGCTGTGTGTGTTCCTGGTGGTCTTTGCTCAAAGAGCATTAATAAGTGGCAAAAAAATTTCATATTTAAGTAGCATTTTGTATTTTAAAAGCTTCCACACTCATTCTTTTATTATTAATCGTCATCACAATGAGGAAGGTAGGCAGGTATCATTTTGCTCATTTTTCAGATTAGGAAATTGAGACTGAATATGGTAAAATAGGCTATGTAAAATGCAAACATCTGTTAACTACTGGAATCACAGCTTGAGTCAAGTCTTGCTTCAGAGTGTCTACCCCCATCCCCACCCTCCACACCTCCTGTCAGAGAAGGCAGAATTCCTCAACTCTTTAGTCATTTAGTGCCTCACCAATTGGAGATTGCAAGCAAGAAGGGAATGAGGTTGGTGGTAGGTACTGTGTTCTAGGTTAAACCCGGAATATCTTTCAGAAGCACCAATTTTAATAAAATATTTTTGAAGAAACATGCTGAATATTTTTTTCAAATGAAGATCAAAAACTTTGAAATTAAATAGAACCCAAAACAACTTTAAAGATTAAAAAGAAAGCAAAGGAATTCAGTTGCTACAGGTGATGATTTAAGAGGACACTTTCAGATTCTCAAGTCCATCCTCCAGAAGCCTGTATCTAGGGAACATGAAGGTAGAGGTGCGAACTCATCATTGTCTATCCCTGGTACTTCTGGGTCAAGGAGCATGAAACAATCTCCTTGGATTCCCTTGTTGGAGTGCTGAGGGCAAGTGTATTCTCAGAACCATGAGGGTCAGTGGAGGGTCAGGCAGGGTCCATGCCTCCTGTTCATTTTAGGGGAGAGGAGCTGTGGACTAGTCCTAGCTGCCTGTTTTTCTCACAGTTTACATGGTGCAGACAGATTTGTGGAGCTTTGCTATTTTCAAGCAGCCATCCTGGTGGTACTCAAGTCAGAATCTGCCCCCTTTCAGACCCAGATGACTTAAAGATATGGGGAGAAGGAAAGGACCTGACAGAACTGCCCTTGGCCACCCAAACCTTGTCAAAGGCCAACCTCAATCTCAGTGATAAGAAGCACACAGACTTTCAGGGAATTTGAAATGTGACCACATTCCCAGGCAAACTCCTTTTAACAGATCTATTTACATATGCAAGTGTTGGAAACCACCATTTTTCTTACATCTGGAATCCATCTAGATGCCAGAGGCTCAAGTACTGAAACAACATGCAACTGCTTTAAATAGAACGAATGCAAGTTGCCAAAGACTGTCTGTGTTGACAAATTATTTGCCCTATAATATTATGTAAAAATCGACATGAAAGTGGGTATTAACTGCTTATGCATATAGTATATGACTATTAAAACCACAAAATTAATTCAATCACTATTTACAAAATAAGTACAAACAAATGCACGCAACCATGCAATTTGAATGAACAGATAAATTCAATGTGATGGAAGTGCTGTTTGCTCGAACACTGTTCCCAGGACCAAGAGGGCACCGACCACTCCAAGTCAGGTTTTGTTAAGGATTGAATGGTATCCTCCAAAGAACAGGCTGACGTCCTGACCCTGGATATTGGTGAATGTGACCTGAAATAACACAGAAGTAACCAAGTTAAGATGAGGTCATTAGAGGGGGCCCTAGTCAATTTGACTGGTGTCCCTATAAGAAGAAAAAGGGGATTATACAGGAAAAGCCACGGGTTGACAGAGTACAGACTGGAGTGATGGGAGCTAAGTCAAGTAGTACCAAGAAACAGTGACCACCACCAAATGGTGGAAAGAAGCAAGGGTGCCTGTGGTTGTTTGGCTTCAAGGGAATGATGCCTCGCCAGGTCTACTCCTTTTCCCATGCATCTTGACAATGAAAGCACACCTCTTTGTTGCTAAAGAGTCTGCAGACAAGCCCAAAGTAAAAATGTCTTTTAGTTTTTCATTAAAATGAAAAACATACCACAAACATGTTTATCACAGAGATCTCATGTACCTGGCACATCCATGGACTCTGATGGAGGTCTATGTTTCATCCTTTCCTCACTCCACTGTGGTCCTGATTTCTGTTTGGCTCAGGGTCCTGGCTGATTACTCTCAGATCAAGAGTTCTGGCTTTCAGCTCCCCATCATAGTTGATCTTAACTTGGCCTTGAAGTTCTGGGTCTGGGCAAGCAGCCTCCAGCATCATTTACTGAAATGCAGGAAGGGTTATGTCCTGCTCCAGTCATACTCTTCAGTCTTGCCCATGTCAGCTTTACTGCCATGTCCTCCAGGACCCCCTGAAGAGCACTGTCCTCCCAGAGTGATTCACTAATGAGTTCAAATACACAATATATTATTAAAACCATCTAGCAACCAGTCACTTGTGTTTCCTTGGGGGATGCACTGACCGGGCGTTTGCAAGTGGGGATTCACTGGACCTTTCAGGCAGGTCCCTCAGCTGGGCAGAGTCTGTTTGGCCAGGGGACATGGTGGAAAGGGGCAGGGACTCAGTAGCCCTGGGATCCTAAGGGCAGAAACGTGAATGTCTGGTGCCAGGATAGCATTGCATTGGTGCTCCTCTGGCTCCCTGGTTAGAGGCAGCCAGGCAGCGGTGGGGCACTGGCTGAACTGGAAGAATGGCTGTTTTCCAAGCCATTTGGAAACACAGTGATGTTTCAGTAACCAGCGCAGTCATAGTGCCTTAATGAACAGAGAAAAGCCAATCGCAGGCTTCCACAAGTGCTTTGGAAGGGAAGGGGGTGTTCCTCAAGAACTTGATTTGGGTATTATGAGCACACTGAAATTAAGGAATAATGATCTTTTGATATCTTGGCAGGAACCAGCAGAGCCCTCATTCCTCTATGGCCCAGCAAGTCTCCTTGCACGCATCCATCTGGTCCATTGTGTGCAGAGTAAAAAGTTATGGTCAGAGAAAAGAAAACAACTTTCAGCTATGTTGTTCTGCAAAGGCACAAATCATTTCCAAACAAGCTAAATTAACACTAATTGAGAAGCAGATGTCCAACTCCTTGTCTAGAACTCACTGGCTTCATCATTCAAATCTTTGCAGGAACAGACTTGTAGGTAGCTGATGCAGACCTTAGATCACTAGTGACAAACCCAAATCATGCCTGCCCTTCACTCTCTTCTCATCAGCCAGGCATCTTTCCCCTCCATTATAATCTTTGTGATAATGACACTTGACCAGTTAAAAGAGCATCTGTTGGGAGAATGCACCGAATCAAAAACCTCGCACAACTAGGAGCTTTGGGGTGCTAATTACACAAATTGCCCATCAACTCCATTGTTAGTCTCATTCCTCTGATAAATTGAAAAAAAAAAAAAAAAGGACTTGAGCCGTTTAAGCATGAATGTAGTTGAGCCAAAGTTTCCCTATAAATATGGATGGGAATCTTAGCTCCTTCTTAACAGCCATGGTCAAGTGCCCTGGACAGTGGGCTCCATGGCCATGTAGAACAGTAGAAGGTGCACCATTTGGGAATCAGGGGACTGGGTATCGTGCCAGTTTTGCTACAATGACCTGAATGTGATCTGGACTATTCTTCCCTAGTCTCTTTGACCTTTCCCCCCCCTTATATTAAATATTATATATATTTATATCTCACATCCTTGTATTCCCTGGGGATCACGCACCACCTTCCCTACCAGATTGCTCCCTCCCACACCCCCATCCCCACCATCTGTATATTTTAGTTTGGTTGTTAGCTTTTTGTTGTTTTGACTTTTCCTCCTGGCCTTTTGTTTGTTTTTTCTATATCCTGTATATTAGTGAAACCATTTGTTTTCTTTTTTATTCTGACTTGTTTCTGCTAATATGATTTCTTCTAGGCACATTCATGTTACCATAAATTCACCAAAGTTGTAATTTTTAATTGATGAGTAATATTTTATTGTGTATATATACCACATCTTTTTCATCCATTCTACTGCTTTGGGACACTTGCATTTTCCATGTCCTTGCAATTATAAATAGTGCTGCAATAAATATCCGAATACAGTTTTGTTTTTTTTTTTTTGTATAAGTATTGCAGTCTCCTTTGGGTACACAACAACCTTTAGCTTCTTCATTGGGAAAAATATTACTCATTTTTTCAGGTCTGGTTGCTAAAAGGATGGATGAAACAATTAAAGCACACCTAGACTCCAGGTACGTGCAAATGGTGTATGTACCTGCACATGCACAGCTTTGAAAACCCTCTGTAACCAATGAGATGGACCTGAGCTAGACTCAGAACACTGGAATTTTGGTCCTGACTTATACACTATGTATACATGGTCAAGTATTTAAAATTCTGGGCTTATGTTTTCTTTTTTATGGAAAAACCATGTTGGATAAATGATTGCCAACGTTTTTTCCAGGTCAAAGATCTTTGATTCCAACTCAGAACAAGAAAGGGACAGAGTACTGGCTCTCCCCTAGCCAAGGGGAACTGCAGTGTGGCAGCTGGGAACATTGGGCTGCAGGGGAGGGGCACAGCCTGAGAGTCCTGGTCATGGAAGGACAGCAGAATAGGAATGAGGACACAGGCCCAGTGACAACTGGGCAGCTGAGGGGCTTCTTACCCTTCCCTCTGACAGCTTTATCTTCCGTTTCTTGCTTGTTCTTCCTTTCTGGTTCCTGATTGTCAGTCCTTAGGCTTCAATCTTGCCAAGAGGTTTACTGGGGACTTCAGAAATGCATGGGGAGAGGTAGACTGTGTCTCCAAGCTGAACCGCTGACTCCCTCATCCTTTCATATGTCATGGGTGTGGATTTAGAATACGTGAAAATCAAGGCCCTTTCAGTAGTGATGGAATTAATTGGTGGTAGTTCCAGAGGGAAGTGGAAGAAGCTGTTCAGTCCAATCCATGCAGAAAGTCCTTATGCCCCAGGCACTTGTGCTCGCTGAGACCAGGCTAATAATAACTTCTTGTTCAGCAAGAATGTCTCTTCTGAATGCATTCTGTGCCTTTTTGGGCTGTAATTTCATTCCATTTCCCATTGCTCCACTTTGACTGCCCTCAGCAGTCCCATTTTGCAGATGGAGAAGGCAAGCCACATCATGAAATGGCACTGGTTCTCCTGTTTTCTCAATAGCTTATGCCAAAGAACTACTACTGCAAAGAACAATGTAATTTTATTGAAACATTTATTTATCCAAACAATTCCTGAATGAAGAAGGCAGGGGCAGAGCATGCCACGCAAGAGGAGTGGGGGACCCTGTACAGCTGTCTCACTTCTCCATCTCCCGCTGGCCTTGAGGCATTTGGGAGGTTGTGACCATGAAATGGAGACCACAGAGGGTGGCATGACACAGGTTGGAGCAAGATGCAGTCCAAGCAAGTAGGTGAGTCTCCATGAAAGAACTGTCCTGTTGATGTAAATGAACTTCTCAGAAGGTGAGTTCTGCTGAGCATCTTGAGATGTTGAGGGGTGGGTCATCCAAGGTCCCCAACTTGGATATTGTTTTGTAAATAAGCAGATGAAGATTGAACAGACTAAGTGGGTTCTGAGGGAATAACAGAGGGTCATCAGGAGTATCCAGTGCTGTGTTAGGAATTTTGAAGCCCTGGCATGTTGCTTTCATGGGACCCTTCCTCCACAAATAAAGGTAAACATTCAATTTTACAACTTTGTGAGTAAAGAGACACATACATTAACATTACATACTGAAACACTTTATTTGACCTAAATGTGCACTTTGCCTCTTCAGATTCTAAAAGAAATTAAATTGTGTCCATGGGACCCTGAAAACACAGAGGGCTGCAGGTACTGTGCCTGCCTAGCCTCTAGGGATCCATCCCTACCCCAAATTCTGGCGGCATCCTCTGCCTCCTGTGGCTGCAGCTGCAGCAGCAGCTATGGCATCGGCAGCAGTATTGTCCCACAGGTCAGCCTAAACCCACCTGGGATGGGTACACCCACATTCAGAGGATCACAGGATCAAAATAAGCTTTTGGGTATTCAGATGAATGACTGCCTGTACAGATTAAGAAACTGAAGCTTCCCAAGGCAGAGGCCACATTAGCAAAGATGGAAGAGGTTGGACTTGGACTGTCTAGCTCCAAAGTCCATAATGTGACTCCGACTTCTCATTGTGTGGCTCCAGGCTAGTACTGAACACCTCTTCCCAGAGCTGTCTGATCCCGCATCAGAAACATTTGTACACAGACACACAAACATAGCTATTAAGACATCACAGAGATTTAGCTCTGCTTCTGGGTACCATCCACACACACATTTATAAATACATAAATATATGTATTTGCATAGGTTTAGTAAGTATGCAAATTAGTAATTAGGGAAGGGTACACTGGTGATGGTAGATTATAAGGAGAATAGTAAAAGTAAATTCTACATAGCACAATGGAAAAGGCCCCACAGAGATGCTCAGAGGGAGAAAGAAATCTTCTCCAGAGGATTAATGTTCTAGTAAACTGTAAGCTGCTTATATTTTCACCCCATTACCATAAGTTCCAAGTAACTGTCTCAAACAATAAAAAGGCAATTGCTTAGGGCCAGCCACATCCATGCCTGGATGCACCACCCCTGATCCATCAGGGCTCCTGTGTTCAGCGTCCCAGTGGCAGCAGGTCGCTGAAGAGGAACTGCAGGCTTAGCATTGAATGGGACCTGTCACCTCTTCTTGCGGGGACTCTGGATCAGTTCTCAAAGCACCGAGCTTCTGGGGACCAAGAAGTCTAGATCTGGAATAAAGTCTTGGGTTTCTGTCTAGGCAGGACCACTGATTAGTATATTACGAGCCAGGGCTGCAACCTCTGTAATCTCCTTGCTAATGAAAAGCTCCCAACAATCCCAGTCCTGCCAGGCACACAGGTGTTGATGAGGCTTAAATAAAAGTAGGGATATAGGTGGGGTTTTTGAATTATAGCACCCAAGAGTTCCCTGTACCAGACTACATTGTGTCTGTTTACTCCTTGAGGCCTCTGAATCAGGGGTCATCTTGGATTCCTAAGAGCTGGCTCTTTGCTCTGTTTACCACTGCCCTGTCACCATCACCATAGTGTCCCCAGGCTGGGCTGTCACACAATGGTGGTAGATTACACTAATTTGTTTTATTTTATTTGACATACTTGGAATTAAGGCTTTTTGAAAGTGCTATGCAAATGTATGCAAATGACTACATTTCATGCAAAATAATGTGCAAATAGTGCCCCTGTGTTGGCTTAGAAAATTCTGGTGGCCGAAGGCTGTTTATATCCTCACAAGAATCAGGAAAACTATTTCAAACTTCAGTTACCCTTCCAGATGTTTAAAAAAAACATTCTTATTAAGGAATCTAGAGATTAGCATGTGGCTTCTCAGCTGTGTGGGGACCATCCTTCTTCAGTTTTCATCAGGATAACTGATATCAATTAAGTAGTCTTTTTATCATTAATGGTGGGGCCAGGCATTTAATGGTTTGAAGAAAGGTGAGGTAGGAGACCCTTTCAGGACTCTCCCTGGCAATGTGGATACCCGAGTTGGTGGTTAAAACTTGTTGGTGTGAGTGGTATCCAGTCACTAAGGGCAAGTATTTGAAGGAGATGTTCACGATTGTCCACAATTTAGCCCCAGTAACCTTTCCACCAGCAGTGCCCTACTTCCTCACCTCATGTGACCTCTGCTTTTCCCAGGTGTTCAGTGTAATATTTAGTCTTCTCCTAAACATTTCTATCCACCTCCCCCAGAAGCTCTGCACCTCCGATGTTGTTTATTTCTAAATACCATTATTTATTAATTTTTTAAACTTAAGCAACAGACATTTTCTTACATATGAAGGGCAGGAGTCAGAAATCTAGATGCCAACAGAGCTGGGTTGCTTAGAAAGGTTTAATCGTGGGATGTGTTGCAGGTTTCTTTCAGGCTTGCAGGTAGGCATCTCCCAGTGATTCTACCTGGTTCCTCATGTGCCCGCATCCCTGGGGTCTTCCCTGTCTTAGCGGACAGTAATACTGGATTCAAGTCCAACCTCATCTTAATGCGGTCACCTCTTTAGACATCTTATCTCCAACATGGAGATATTTAGAGGCATAAAGGCCCAGTTTAACATATGAACTCTGGAGGGGCAGAAATACCAAATGTCAAAGAGCATAATAACGTTGCCCCTGGCTGGAGTCTCATGTGCACAGATGACAGGAGTGTTTTATGAACTACTTCTACAGCCAGAGAAAGTTAGAGTAAGTTTGCTCTTTAGTGATCAACCCCAAAATCCAACACCCTAGTTCTACAAGTGCATAAACTCAGACCAAGAGAAGGAAGGGGCTTGATCAAGTTGGTAGAACTAGAACAATAACCCAAGTGTTTTGACCAGCTCCACAATTCCTTATAACACATAGATTGCTGCTTTGGCTCACAATCACAAACAAGCAAAAGGAAAAATCAGATCGACTCACTTCCCAGGGTTTACCTTAACAGCTATGTTTATTGAACATGTACTATTGAACTAGGTGGAACTACTGGGTGGAACTACTGAGTGAACCCTGAGGTTTGAGAAGGCCAACCCCTCTAGGGGATTACAGTCTAGGTGGGCCCAAGATGTGCAAATAGTTTTTGGGTTAATGATAAAAGTGATGAGGGTGGCTCATCCATGCTATTTAACTTTGATTCAGGCATGACACGACCCTTTCCCACTCCTCCAGAGCCTGGACAAAAGATTTTCAATTTGGTTGCACACTAACATCATCTGGGAAGACCTGATATCTATCAGTGCTCAAGTCCCATCCCTAGCAATGAAATGGAGTGTATGTGTGTGTGTGTGTGTGTGGGGGGGCAGTCATTAATACATTTAGTATGAGGAAGTCAAATTGCAGAGAAACAGGCAGGGTGGCTCCCCCAATGTACCCAGAGAGGTTCTCTGTGTCCTCTGACTCTGTAACTATGACACCTCATCTCCCTAGTTTGGTTTGTGACAGCACAGCTTCAACACTACTGTGTTATAGGGCTATCTTCCTCCTCCCAACCTAGGCAGAGGGTGCAGCAGGATGTAAACCTACCTACCTGGCTCTCTGGGGGCAAACCTTATTACTTATTCTACAGCCACGTGCTGCTGTTCACACATGTGGCTTCAGTGGTTTCTGGCAGAAACTTCCCTGGTAGGTCCCCTGGCACCTGGGCAAGGAGCACAGGTAAGGCCCCCATGGTGTCTGGGTAAGCTGGGGACAGAGAATACACATAGAATAGGTCTGCTGACATGCAATGCTTTTGTCAAACTGGGAAATTATTTTGAGCAGCACAGCAAACAGTGATTTCAGGAGGGGAAAAAAAACCCCATGTGTTTATTATAATGCAGTCCAAGATGATTGCCCTGAATGAACAAAATATAATAGAATTGGTCCTGCTTTGCTGAGCACACATAAAAAAAAAGCAGAATAGAGTCAGACCCTATCCTCTCCACAGTCAGTTTCTGTTAGGAAGTGACACAATTCAATGACATCTTGATAAAAAGGGGGCTGTTGCGAGGATGAAAGGAGATCACCTTGAGTGGAGATGGCCACTTTCCTTCTCAGGTTCAAAGGCACAGGGCCCCTAGGTAAGCTCCTGGCTTAGACACCGACCCCTACATCTTCCTTTTGGGGTGGAGGACTTATTACTCTCAGTTTTTCCTGAGCTCTTTGCGGCTTCAGTCCCTGTGAATCATTCAACATGAGCATTTGCCTAGCAGAGGGGTGGGGAAAAAGCGATGCTAGTTTTGATGTAATTTCACAACCAGTGAAGTAAATGGGTGAACAAAAAATGATCAAGTGTTGAAAATTTATTATTTTTAAATGATAGAGGAGCATAACATTTTCAGTTTCTTGCATTATTGTTTACTTTATAAATTTAAGGCCAGATGCAGCAATTTGTGGTTTATTATGCTTTCCTGTGGCGCTTGCTAAAAATTTCTAAGTTACACTATACCGACTTTCTTTCCCTTTGTATTTCACTGCTAGTGGACGCAGTGAGAATCAAATCTCTAACAAAGAGAGAAGGCTCAGTGCCTGCTTGTTTGCTGAAACTGCTGGAAACCTTTTTGATTTTCCAGGAAGCCACAGAGGAGGCAGAGGCTTCTTGTAGTCCACAGACTTAATATATGATGTAATTTAGGAGGGAGGCTAGTTTGGCTTTACTGCTAATGTGAGTTCATTTGCAATTCTCTTCTCTTCTTACTAGACTTGGAAATGAGTGTTGAAATTCAGAAGAGGGGATGTGTTCCTTGTGGCGGTTTTCAGCCAGAAGGGTGTGTGCTCTCTGTCTACACTCTGGGGAAAGGACGGCTGGCCATGCATCACGTTTTACAGCTGTGTTTGCACAGGTGGGAAATAACAGTGTCATCCTGGAACAGCAGACACAATGATATACGTGTTTGGGGGTATCTATAGAGCACAGTGAATCACGCAACATGCAAGTCGGCCCCGCTATAAGTCAATCCACGATACCCACCCAAAGCTCCTTAGGTAAGTGGAGAGGCTGCCTTTGGATCACTTCGAAAGATGAAAAATATCCTCACACAGACCCTGACCAATAAAGCAGCCATGCAGGAAAATAAAAACAAATCCTGAATTGGAATCTCAAGGTTAGAAGAAAGCTTAAAGGTCTCTAGACCAGCCACCCATCCAAATGCCCATGCTTGAATCCTCCTCAGGACATTTTGCATATTCTCCCCCAGTTATTGGTGTGCACCCATTCCCCGATGGGGTCTCACTGCCTCCACAAAAGCAGACCACCCAACCCAACTGCTCAATGTCCAAGAGTGTTGAAAAACAAAACCAAAGCCTTTATGCTGTTAAATCACAGCATGTACTGCTCCCTCTGTCCTCCAGGTTCCTGCACAAGAGGCAAGAAGAATTCCTGTTTGCATAACAGCTTTCCCACAGTGGCAGACAGACATGACATGCCATGCTACATATGTTGCTTCTTTATTTATTCAATCGCTGGATGAGTTTGAGTGCTACTAGGTGCCAGACACTAGGGCCAAGTGACTAGGATAGGGCCCTGCTCTGCCCTCACAAATAACTGAGAACTAGAAAATGAATCAAGTCATTTGAATCAACTCATTTGGTGAAAGTCCAAACAGTGTCTTGGGAGAGGCTATGCTTTCCTGGGTGAATGGGGAAACAGCAGCAGAGAGCTTCCGAGTATGGTTGCTCTCTCTGGTATAGACCATGAGGGCTGCCTGTCTCCCACCTTCTCTTTAAGCTGCTTGGCAAATTTCTCACTACAGTATGTAAGTGTTGGTGTCTGCTTAGTCACTGTGCTGGAGTCTGCTCTGACAGTTACAACTGTTGGGTGCTTTTCTGCTCATAGTCCAGACCTTACCTGCTTCATCTGGGTATGAAACTTGGAGCAGGGAAGCCCCTGGAGAGGAGAGTGCCCCCAACGTCTGGATTTAGGATCTGAGTGCCCAGGGATGTTAGTTCCCTTCCCATCACTTCCTTGCAGGAGCTGTCTGCACAGATGAGGCTTGTGTGTCAAAGCCTTCAACTAGTTATCAGAGGCATGAATTACAAAAGGAATTCTTGAAGCTCCTTCTGCAAGCATTTCATCTGCAATATGACATATTCGGAAGAAAGGGGCCCTGTTACATTGCGAAAGCTCCTTACTGTGTGGAATTAGAGGAAATGTCCCTAATTATCACCCGCTGGACTCCCTAGGTACCTGTGAATTGGGAAGGCTCTTCACAAAGATGGATTAATGAAATAACTGCCTATTAGTGCAGATCGTGCCTGGGCAGGTGGCATTAGAGAAATAAGAAGAGGGATGCTAGAGTTGGAAGTGGATGACAGCAAGCAAACCCAAAGGGCAAAGGGGAAAATCCTATCCTCCTGTTTTTCTTTGATGTCAGGTTCCTGGGGTTCCAGGAAAAGAACCATTGTCAATAGTCACCTACCTTCCCTAGGGCCAAGTGGAGAAGAGAGAAACTACTGAACCTCAGTTTAATGAGTAGGTCCTAGACCACCCAGAGATCTACTGTGTGCTTTGAGGATGCCACCGTGACCCTCTGAGAATTGGAAATTTCTGTGACATGGTGTTGGTAGCTACTCCAACTCTGGAGGTTTATTAGAACATTCCCGGTAGTGGCCTGGTAGCTGTGCCAGGAGGGCCATGTAAGTGCAATTATAGGGACCCCAAGACAACCCCCAGTCCTACAGGGGTGGGGAAGTGACTCCCGCCAAGTCCTTGTCCTCACAGGATTTTCAGTTGTGCCCTGCAGACTGGGCAAAGCAAAACAAATGTCAGTAGAGGGAAGTGGGTGAACAGAGTAAGCTTGGAAATTACTGGTGGGGCAAAGAGGGAATGAAATATATATTTTTTAAAGGCTACTTTAAGAGGATAAACTAAAAAGAAATTGTAAGGGGGAAATATGCTACAGTCCTTTTAAAAGTATTATTTCATGGAGGTCAGAGTTCAAGGCATGATGGAAAAGAAATGGTTTTCTATATCTTCTGGGTGACATCCTGCAAATAATAAAAGGGAACCTGTTAACTTAAGGACACAGCATTGAGAAGAAAGTAAGACTGGGCTGTATTTCTTAGGTGCCTTCTCTCTACTACTGCTTTTGCTAAAATATAGGGCCTGAGGTCCCATCCCATATCTAATAAATCAATCTCTGAGGTGAGACCAGGACTCTGTATGGTGATAGCTGTCTAGGTAATTTTTATGCACACCAAAGTTTAAAAAGCATGTAACTGTTTATCAAATATCCAAATCAAATCCTGTGAGTTTTATATGCTAATGTCAGTGTCAACATCTCAGTATTTCTACCAGAAAGTCCCTACTTGATGTAATTTGCTATGATATTTTTTGATCTGGGAACACTATTACCATTAATTTAGAGGGAAGGGTTTTTGAGTGTTCCCAGATGTCAACAAAATCTACCAAATAGGAAGAGTTACTTTTGGATAGTGAGGAAATTCATATAAGTTGTGTGCTTGCCATAAAGAACAAGTTGTATGTGTTCAAATAAAAACTTATTTCTGAATGTCATGTTTCCAGGCTATCTTTAGGTGCTTTTAGGTTTTATAAAAATACATGCTGGAATAGAAATGACCTCACACTTGCTCTACTGCAAATGAATTTCCAGTTCTCTTCCTGGCAACCCATCTCTCCCCAACTACAGTTCCCCTCATGCACTACAAACTATCCAATCACTGTGAAGTTCAGCTCTGGTGACATTACTCCTTTGGTAAAAACCATCAACAGCTCCCCACTGCCTATGGGACAAATATAAAACTCCTTAGCCTGGTTCCTTCACACTGGCCCACCTGCCTGTTAATCCTCCCCACACTTTCTCCTCTACACACACACACTCAAACTCCAGCCAATCTAGACCATGTATCATCCTTGTCTTGTATTTTCTGTCTCAAAAACCTTAGCTCAAGCTAAACCATCCATTAGAAATGACCTTGACTTCTCAACCCATCAGAATCTTACCATTCTTCTAGGTTATCTTGCTAAGTGCCTCTTCTCCTTGAAGTCTTTGCTGATCTTCCAGTTGTAAATGCTTTGTCTAAGTCCTACAGCATTCTTTCTGAGTTATGTCCCTGGCCCTAATCTAGGCTCCTTGGCGTTGTGTTATGTTCACATTTGTCCACTAACCTTGAAATTAATGGTGAACAGGGCCTGTAACTTATTCAACTCTGTATCACCCTTGGAAACTAAGATAAGGAATGACCTCCAGAAGATATCCAGTGGTGCTGCCCATCTGATTTTTGGATATCATGGAAATGTTCTTTACCTGTGCCATGCAGTAAGATACACTAACCATAATAGTGGCTACTGGGTTCTTAAGGTCGTGGCTCACTGTGCCACCATACTTGACATTTTTAATTGCAAGCAATCAAAATTTAAGGAGTAGATCTGGCTGGTGAAGACCTGATTGGGCAGTGCAGGTACAAAACATTTTTGATGAAAGGAGAAGCCTTGTACTTAAAAAACTTCCTAACGCTCTATTCTACCTTGGCATTCATCCAATCTCTTTCCCCTCGTTGCATCTTCAACTCTCCCACTTCACCCCTTACTCATTCCACTCCTGCCATGTCTGACTTATTTCCTTTTCTCAAACAGGACTTGCTCAATCAGGCTTCTAGACTTTTACTCTTGCTGTGTACTTTTGCCTGGAGTGCTTTTCTCTTAGATCTCATTCAGTTATTTTTTTTGTCATTCAGGTCTCAGCTCAAATTCACCTCCTTAGAAAGTACTTTTTTGACGTGCTGTCTAAAACAGACCTCTCTTGCTGTCACTCCACCTTCTTATATTTTCTTGGCAATTCTTTCACCATCTAAAGGCATTTCACTCATTTCACTGCTTCTTTATGGTCTACCTCTTTCTAATAAAAAGTGTGTTTCTTGAGCAAGAAAATGCTCAGAAAACAAAGCATCATAAAATCATGACTGTGTGATAAGAAAGAGGTTGTCTGCATAGTTTCAAACCATCTCCTCCTTTGTAAGATACAAATGAGTCATAAAGGCAAGATCAGTAACTTCATTACAGATGTGACCACTCTCAGCTGTGACCCTCAGCTACTGTGCATCTTTCCAAGTATAACCCAGGCTTAACATCACCAGTGAGAAGGCATTTCACATGTACCTCCTTGGTATGCACTGAGACAGCTTACCTGTGTGACCTCCCAGCAATAGAGAAGCCCAATCTACTTGTGGGAAAACATTAGAGAAACTCAACTGAGTAACATTCAATAAAATATGTGAACAATTTAGTCAACCATGTCAAGTTTATGACAGAGAGAAAGAATTGTCATAGACTGGAGAAAATGAAAGCATTTTGGTAACTTTTGGTAACTAAATATAATGCAGGATCAACTCCTGACTAGAAAGAAGAGTTCTGCCAGGAGAGCTAATATAAATATTTCCCCTTAAGTAGGAAACTTTGGAAAGCTCTTAATTACACCTGTAGGATAACTAATTGAAATGTATCATTGTTAATTTTTGCAATTCATTATATTATGGCTATATAAGTACTGGCACATAGCGAGTGGGCGTGTGGGAACTATACTACACTACTGTTCCACTTTTATGTAAATCTAAAATTATTTCAAAATGAGAGATGTTTTTAAAAAATATAAACTTCTTATGAGCAGAGGTTTATTTGGTCTTGTTTTAGGGCAGCAGACAGCATATATAGCCCCACTATATGTATCCCTATACTTACTTATGTATAGATATTACTTATTACCTATGAATGGGAAGAAGTAAAGAAAGAAGGGTGGGGCAGAAAAAGAATACAATGAAGGGAAAGAGGAGGAAGGATAGAGGAAGAATGGGAAGAAGAGAGTGTGTGGTTTTGAAAAAGCTTTTTGTGTCTTTTGAAAAAGAAGATGTGAAACAGAACAGGTTGTGAAGATCCTCCAGGAAAAAGGCAGTCATTTTCCACGCACTGTGGAAACAAAAGGCACGAGGCCGTTCTCTGGCCAGGGGCTGTGCTTGCTCACCTCTGTGCCCTCAGAAGCTGGAAGCTGGTGCCCATGCCACAGTCTAGGTGTTCAATACATACTTATTGAGTTCACTTTAATTAAAATAGCTAATGACTTGGATTTAATGCAATGGTTGGGTTAGCACATGCAGTGCCCACCTCTTCCCACCCTACCCCAGGAGAATGTTCCTGCTTTTGGTAGGCAGATTAATAACATTGTCTGCCGGATTCAACTGGCATAATCTAAGGCCTGGGTCCTGTGGGCTTAGGTAAGTGAGTCTTTATAGATTGTTCGAAATTGAAGCAAAATTAATTCAGTGAGACACAGTCCCATCCTGGGATGATCTATAGAACTGAATTATTTTCAGCTACAGGATATATAAAAGTACATGCTGTGCTTTTCTCTAAATTTAAAGACATTAGGAGGGCTCAAAATTTGGGGTATCTTTCCAGTAGAAGGAACAAAATTGCATTGATAAATATTATATTAATTTTATGTATAAATGAATAATCGAATGTTCTGTAGCTATCGCCTTCCTTCACTGTTCACAATAAAAACCCTTTGTGAGTAAGTTAATATTCTGCTTCACAGATGAGGTAACTGTGCCTTAGAGGAGTGAATTGGCCCATCCTGATTTACACAGCAGAAAAGACATGAAACCAGAAACTCGAGCTTTCTGTTCCAAAGTTCTTGGAGAGAATCCTATATATCTTCTAATTTAAACATTATACTACTTTACCCATCTAAATTGGCTCACTTGGTCAGACAGACTGGACTTTAAGAGAGAGGAGCCCTGGCCAGAGTGCTGAAGGAGAGGCCAGCAGAACAGTGCAGGAAGCCCAGAGGACTGTCAGCAGACAGGGGTCCTGTCTTGCCTTTAAGCTATTTTAGCTAAGGGGTCTCAGTCCAGTGGTTGGCCCTGGTTGAGCCTATGCTGTGCCATCTGTCAGATGAAGACAAGGGAGCCTGTCCTGCCCTGGGAGGGTGGGGAGTGGGGTAAGGTGGGAGGAGTGGGGGATAGGGATTTCAGTCTGGTCTCCCACTGGGGACTTTTGAGTTTCTTCCTGCTGGGGAAGCATGCCAAAGTTGCATGACTGGCTAAATGCAGTGGCATGCTCAATATATCAACCTTACAGTCCTTTCTTTTCTCTCCCTAGTGGCTACTATTTGGTTTCCACCCACCCCTGCCCAGCTCTTTCTCTTTCTTGTTTTCAAGTAATAATTGTTTGTTAGTTTCATGTTTCAAACAATGTAATTGACTGCAGAAAGAAACATGCATGATGTCGTTAGGGAGAACCTCAAGTTCAGATATAAGAAAGAAAAGGTCAAAAACAATTGACTGGCCAAGAGAAGGAAGAGACATAGGAATTCAGAGTCTATTTGTAACTGTGGAAAACTAACATTTTGAGCTATGCTTTTGACCAGACAATTACTTTAAATAGTCTGTTCATTCTTTGGTGGCTCTTGAAAATGAAAACAGACTCAGCAAGTCTCTTCCTTTAAACAGACTTACCTCTCTGGTTCCCCCACAGGCCTGTGCTCCTAGCATTGCAATGGTTACTGCAACAAGTTTAACTAGAGCTCTAGGTTAGAATTGAATCTCCTTTGATCATTTATAGCCTGATGTTGAATGTTGTCCCTCGTTTTTGACCCTCAGTCTCATCAGGTAGATGTGGGACTGCCACCGGCTATCCTTCAGCATGGATATCATCAAACAACACCAAATAAAACACCACCAAATAAAAATTTAAAAATGATACATGTTGATGAGAACATGGAGAGATTATGGCCTTTATCATAAATGACAGTGCCAGGTACTTAAACAGTTAAACAGAGAATTGTCATGTAATTCCATGCCCAGGTGATGCCAAGAGAATCAAAAGCAGGGATTCAGGCAGCTGCATTATTCACAATAATTAGAAGATATTTACATGACCTAATTGTCCATCAACTCAGATGAATGGACAAAATGTGAGAAATACCTCCATCTGTGTCTCTTTCCTTTGCTCTTTCCAACCATCCATCCATCCATCCACCCACCCACCCATCCATCCATCCATCCATCCATCCATCCATCCATCCATCCATCCATCCATCCATCCATCCATCCATCCATCCATCCATCCATCCATCCATCCATCCATGCTATTAAGCTTTGAATGGGAAGGAAATTCCGACACAAGTTACAATAAGGACAAATCTTGAAGCTACAATGTGAAGTGAAATAAACCAGGCACAAAAGGACAACACTATCTTATTCCCCTTAGAGGAGGTGCATGTAGTAGTCAAAGTATTGAAAGGGATTGGTAGGAGTTAGGGGCTTGGGGGAGGGGTAGGGAGCAGAGTTTCCATTTGGGAAGATGAAAAATGCTCTGGAGATGAATGGTGGTAATAGTTACACAGCAATGTGGCTGCATATTATTAACTTTACACTTAAAACAGCAAATTGTCTTTTATATATATTTAATCACAATAAAAGGGAAAATTACCAGCTACCAGTTTTGAAGATTAAATATCATTTGCAAAATATCTGGGAACAATGCCTGCTATATAATGGTTGTAACAAGACATACTGGTTTCCTCCTCTGTACAAAATATACAATTTAGGAGAGCCTCTCCTTGTATTCTTGGTCAGAAAACTTTAACTGAAAAGTGGCCACATGGAGACAGGATAGAACACTATTCCTATACAAAGATGACCACACTTAAAGAAAGAGGACATTCATTACAGGTCAGTCTGGAGTCTCTGCTTGCTTCCTTCTTCCATATGCTTTAGGAAGATTCACTTCTTGAAACAAACAGTGCAGGAAGGTCACTAGAGGGACCACTGTAAATTTCCCTTAACTTTAACACAGAAGGGAAGAAATAACTTTCTAGATCTGAAAAGTGAATCAAAACATCCTTACCTACCTACTTCACTGGCCCACCAGACTTTCACAGCTACCTGACTTGGGTTTGGGGACTGGACTCTCATCCTTGCTGAATTGTGTTTCTGCTTGAGGAGTCACCACACTTGCCCAACTCTGCTCCCATGAGGTTGAGGAAGGGAGCTGGAGAACTGGTCCTGCCTGAGGTAGGACAGGGGTTCCACAGTTGTCAGGAAACAAGTTCTAAAGGATGATGCCAAGCAGCGCTCACTAAGGCTCCTTCCAAACCCAGTTTTCAGTGTCTGTGGCCTCTGGGCTGGAGGGAAGGCTTCTGACTGCAGGTTGGGAGAACCCTTCCAGTAAGAAACCAGGCCAGGTCTAGACCTCCCTGCACACCTGGTCAGGTTGGGCTGGGATGGTGCTAAGTGGTTGCTTCCTAACTATGTCCTTCTGATGCAGGGGTAGTGATGCAGTTGAAAATTGTATGGCTGCAAAAATGCCTTGCTGGGTGGGATCTGAGAGAAAGACCCATGAGAGAAAATGGGAAGCACTAAAGGCTGAATAAAAAGGATGAGCAAAGAGAGAGGTGGAGAGGAGATGAGAATGGTGGACTGAAGGAAGAGGCCCATGTGGCCTGGCCAGGGGAAGCCCCCTGGAAGGGTGAGCTGGAGGTGGCAAGGAGAGTAACTGACAGAGAAGTAGCCAGTGTGGAGTTGGATGCCAGAATGGCAGGTTGGGGGTGATCAGAAGTTGCTGAGGTCAGGCCTGGTAAATTTGCCCAGATGCCACCAAAGGTGGGTCTAGTAAAGAAAGTGAGTGGAACCACAGCAAGGTGGCATGGAAGCTAGCTGCAAAGTTAGTACCTGGGGAAGTCAGGAATTTGGAAAGTTGAATGTGCATCAGCATCTGTTGGAAAATTTGAAAAACCTTGGAGAAGCCACAGCTCAGAATGCTGGAGAGAGAAAAATCAAAGAGAAGATGGAAAAGTCAGACTGGACTTTACAGAGTAACTTGGACATGTGTTTGGGACCTTCAGACTAAATGGTACTTGGGGTAAAATAACTGGCCACTTGTAGCATTAAGGACTTTTTGTTTTCCGGGTTAATTTTCCTTGCAAATAAAACCCTGTTGTTTAAATTGCTTTGTGACTTTAACAACTACTGCTGTGTGCATGGTTGATACAAATCTGGTAAGAAGCTGTGTGGCAAAAGCCACATTTTAGAAATGCCGCTTTTTATTCCTGTGGCTTGTTGGTTGGAGGCTTCTGCCTCATTTGTACCCAATTTCACCTCCTTCTCAGATGGGCCTCTTAGCACTATGAACCAGAGAATTTGGGTTCCAATCACTTCTTCAAACCCATCACATGTAAGCAGAGAGAGTTAAAAATGTAAAGTAACAGTAGCTGATCAAGGGCATCCTAGACATTAGAGACCATGCCAGGTGCTTTATATATGTTACTCCTTTCGATTCCCATATGAGTCCTTTGATATTGGTATAAAAATTCCTCTTTATATTCACATGCTCCCCCTTAGCCATTCCTAGTTTTGCAACATCTTGAAGGTACTATGAACACTTTGTGAAGTTTCCAAAAGTCTCAGATCATATGCTTAACTACACAGCTTTTGTGCAAGCCCCAGCTTATAGGAAAAAGATTTAAAGAATAACAAATAGAGATAGGTAATCTAAATCTACTTTAAAAATAAATAACCATGTTGATCTCCATAATATATTATCATATGGATCTATATGTATATATGTAAATTTAAGTATGTGCATGTATTTGCATTTAGCAACCACTTCCAATCCAGTTATGCAACTTGGAACATACAGCATACAAAGATTTTCTATAACTTGATTAATTTGCTTTAAATTCCAATTCAGCCAGAAAAGCATCTGCTCAATCGCACCCAAATACTTAAGTTCAGACATGCTATATTGTTATGTTATATAGAACTTTTCAGCATTCTGCCAAGGGTTTTATAGTAATTTATCATCTGCCCTTCCCAATACTCTGGGCTAAGGAGATGCCACTAATCATTACAGCTTGAATTTATATTAGATTGTCTTCCTTTTGAGGGACTCTATACCCTTTATAGACACTGCATCTGCCTTGCAAATATCTTCAAAGCAATCTTGAAGCTTGGAATTTCTTATTGACCTACAGAATACATTGGAAATGTCCTAGTGTTCCCTGTGGATTGAATTAGGACACTCCAGTGGTGTCTACAGCTAGCTGACTTGGGTAATGGTGACTTCATTTCACAGACAGTAACTGAACAACTGAAGCATAGCTGAGACATGTATTATAATGGAGGTCTCCTGGTGCTGGGAAAAATTGTCAATAATAATAAAAGTTGCCAACATTATTAAGTTTACATTGTGTAAGGGGCTGTGCTGTTCAGTTCTCTGCTCCTTTGTTTGGTGTTCCTCTCTCACATGTCTAAAATAATCATTATGGGTATGTGTCTACCCAGGAATAGTTGGGTTGACCTCAGTAGTTTGTTCCCAGTTACAGAGTCATGATCCTTCATTTTAATGGACAAAAGAACTACTTGGGCAGTGTTTTACATATAGATTCCTGGAGCCCACCTAAAGGTTCACCTTTAGTAGGTTTGATTTTTTTATTTTTAAGGTATTGACCTTTCTAATACCTTCTTACATAGATGTCATAGGAGTATACCTGGACTCAGGACATTTAAAGTCATTCTTACTCTCTACTGAAACTTGCCCTTCAGTCACTTCTTCAACATTTCCCATTCTGATGGTGCTTTTATAGTTTAAAAATCACTTTCACAGAAACCATCATCTGAAACTTTTAATGACCAACTAAACTCCATCAGGTAGGTGAGTAGGCAGCAATGGTAGAGTCTACTGGTGAGTCCCCTCTGCTCCTTCTCTCCTGCCAGCAGGGCCTAGAGTGTGCTGCTGCTCTGGAGATTCTAGGACATGGCTCCCCATCCCATCCTCAGGGGAAATTTTTTTCATTTATCCAAATTCATTACCTGTAGCAACTGATTGAGTAAGGGTAGATATTTTCTAGCTAGTGAAATACAAAAGCATTATGCTGGGGGGAATTTCCCTTCCTCTAGTAAAAGGAAACAAACAACTTTCTGAAGTGGATGCCTTTCCCCTTCTTTTTTTTTTCCCTAGAGCTCAAAGTGGACAGTGGTCTTGTGACTTTGTAGCAGCAAGAGTAAGGATGAAAGTCAAAATGGTAAACATGAAGGAGCTGAAAGATAAAAAGAACACTATCATTGGAATTTTGAAGAAAAGCTTATTAACTGTATAAACATGAATGTATTTTCAAGTAGAAAAAAAATTCTTTATTTTGGTCACTATCAGTTAGGTTACTTCCATTACTGTCACTGTTAACAGCATCTTTCATGATTATAATTATTAAAATACCTGTTTTATATAAAATAAATTCAGAAAGATTACTTGCTAAACATTTCTTATGAAGTAAACAGTGGGTCCTGAATGTGAACTTAGATGGATTGACTCCAAATCCTGAGTGATCCACTTGGAAACCTCACTCTACAATAAAGTGAAAAACAACCTTGAAATAGAAGCAGAAGGAATTGAGGGAATCTAGGGTTCCTTAATAAACTTCAACAGAAGTTCTTGTTGATCTATTTTATAAATTCGAATTTCATAGAATCTGTAATTTAAATAGTTATGCTGATTTTAAGAAGTTTCAAATAAAAATAACATGAAGTCATACAGCATTCTGTTGATATGTCAGATACTGTAGGTGCGAAGAACTACTATACTTGATTGTTGTTCTCAGTATATTTGTTAGCAAAGTTGGTGAAGTGCATTGCAAGAATTAAACTAAAGCTGTTTAAAACTATGGCTACATTTTTGGCAATATATCCCTGAAAACAGTGTTATAAAGCAAATCATTATATAATGATTCCTATTTCTCCCACAGGAATTATATTATAAAAGGGTTGTGGTTCTAACCAGAGATGTAGGATCCAATTAATTATAAATATAGCCAATAATAAGACACAAGAGCAAAATGTAACATCACTTGAAGTAATAAAATGATGATCCAAGTTCTATAAAATGGGAATAAATACATCGAACATATTATATAGCACATTTGGGTTTACTGTATAATCAAAGTAGTCATATAACATGTAGACATAAAATCTACAACATAAATTTGACTTAAAATTCACATGCTAACTGAAATAAACCAAAAACATGTAATGTGTGATAATTTCATTTGCTTCTTTGAGACTTTAGATGGATTTTATTGGATAATTTAGATGTTTACTCCTCTTATAAGTATGAAGTACCCAAATAAATGCAGCAAGTTTAGGGAATGGAAATATTTGAAATATTTCATTCACTTGAAATACCATGGATAACAATGACTCTTGTTCACAGATCTATAAGGGCACATAAATTTTTTCATACTGAAAAAAAAAGTAAAAATGTACTGTTGCTTCGGCTTATTTGAAGCACTTCATAGAAATATCCAGTGGTGTCATGAGAATTAATTGCTCAGGGATGGCTTCCTGTTGAACAAAATGCTAGAAATCTATCTGAAGTGGTGGGTTGCAGACATTGAATAGCAGTATAAAACTGTGATCCATAGTAGGGGAAATAAATGGTACTATAAATGCCACTTGTAAGTAAATATCATTTAAATTTATGAATATTTATAAGTATCAATAAATGGTATTAATTAATTATTATTAAATGGTATTTAATACCAAATAAACAGCATAATAAATGATACGATTATGATTCTTTAACCTCAGATTACTGTCAGGAAGCAGTTCCCAAGCTTCAATCCAGAAAGGGTAAATGCAAACAGGATGATGACTTTGCTGGTTGAGCAGGAAAAGATGGGGGTTTGAAGAACTCAAAGTAGCTACAGTTTTCAAGGAAGATACAAGAGAAAATCTTCAGAGGTATCCCCCTGACTGTTTGGCTGAGTACCAATTTCAAGCAAGCTTGTGATACTCTAACCCCATGGCAAGGAAAGAAGTATCAGGAAGTAATAGATTAAAAAATTTCTGGAGTCAATACAATGAATCATCTGTGTCCCAACAAGCTAGAGTAGAGAGAAGTAGCAAGACCATTCAGTAGATACCTTGGAAGAATCATACTTTAGTAATAATTGGGCTAAATGAGTCCCAGGATAAAGACAACTCAACATGACACAACAAAAGCTAAAAACAATGCTTCAAAAGATCTAACTGAACTGTATTTAACTGCTCACCAGAACAAATCCAACCACTCTTTGAGAAAACAGTAAAAATCCAGCCCTAAGAATATAAAATCATAATGTCTAGCTTCCAACTAAAATTTACCATGCATTCATAGAAGAAAATATGACCTATAATCAAGAGAAAAATAAGTTAGTGGAAACAGACCCTGAAGTGATAGATACATGTTAAGACAATGATCTCAACATAGCTATATGAATGATAAATATACCTAGTAAGTCAAAGCAGGGTGAAATGAGGTAAAATGAAACTCAAGGAGAAAAAAGCCTGGGGCAGGGGGGGGGGCACCCAGAGCATCAGCAAGTTCTGCTGTGACTAAAAGATAGTATCAAAATTTAATTTAACATCTGTGTAACTGACGTCTCAGAAAGGGAGATAGTTATTTGAAGAATTAATCGCAGAGATTTTTAAGATTTGTTGGAAATTGTAAATCCACAGATCCAAGATGCTCAATGAATCCCAAACAGAAGAAACTTAAAAATATTCACATCAAACCCATCATAATAACATTATTTAGAGCCAGTGATAAGAAGATCTTTAAAGCATACACAAAAGGGGATACATTATATATACAGGGGAGAAATACTAGCATATCAAACAACTTAATGTCAGAAATCATATAGGACAGAAGACCATCTTAAACAAACTTATAGGAAACTTTTCAGACAGATAAAAGATACCAGATGGAAATTTGGATCTACAAAAAGAAATGAAGAATGTCAGACATGGCAAATATGCAGGTAAATATAAGACAGATTCTGTCTCATTTTTCATTTCTTTAAACATATTTGACTGTTTAAAGCAAAAATAACAATGCAGTATGGGGCTTATAAATAGGTAGAATTAAAATGCATGACAGTAATAGCACAAGGGCTTGGGGGATGGTTGGAAATAAACTAATATAACATTCTTACACTACTATGAAATGATATTGTATGAAGACAATTTATAATAACTTTAAGACAATACTGAAAATGCTAGAATACCCACTAAGATACTAAAAAAAAGTGATATAGCCAGTAAACCGTAGGTGGGCTTAAGTGGATAAAAAATATTCAAGAAATCTGAACATCTTCATGGTCCCAGAGCTCTAGGCATCATGTGAATAGTTTTCTTCCTTATTCTGTGGAATGGCATAATAACATTAGTATAGATCTCAGAAAAGAATCTCAAAATCTAATAGCATTTTGAGATGATAATTTAGTTTTCATTTTCAGCTGTTATTCTCTTCATGCTGACCAACTAGTCATAGAAATCACACACACACACACAATGAAATTGGATACTCTCAAAAAGTCTCAAAAATAAACGTACAATGATTTTAAATACATATGATGGCCTTGTGATGCAAATTTAAAGTGTTATTGAGTATATACAACCCGCAGTCATGTGCTTTTTATTAATGGAAAGTTTTGATTAATAATTAACTCTACTACATGAGAATCATTAAAAGGGCCCTCAATTTTGAAAAGACTGACAGTCATGGAGACACTGTGGTAGACTAAATGACTTGGCTGTGAACATTTAAAACTCTTCTGTAGTGGTAACTAGCAATCACTGCCTGCTTCTGAGTAATGTGACAGATGACAGCAGTGTATTCATGAACTTTACATCTGGTGAAACTGAGGCAGAGTCTCGTGGCTTGCTCTGAGACTCAGTGACTCTACATCAAATGATCATACAGCAGAACCTCCTTTGGGAGTATGGCTGGTAGACAGCTGTCTGAGTGGGTCATCGGAGTGACCAGACCAAATATTATACATTTGATAATTTGACTTTACACTTTATTAGGTAAGACTCTTTTATAGATTATTATATCTTTAGGGCATTTATAATTTTGTGTGATGTATGCTCAATGCTTCTTTTATGGAGCTACCATATTTCTTCATAATTTGATTCTGGTTAGGCTGTTAGCAATTTCCCATTGTAAGCTGGGAATACCCATGCCCCTCACATACAGTAATGGATTAAATTTGGACACATGACCTGAAGAAGGTTAACCATTTACCTTTCTGGAGAATAATTTGGGTGCTGTCTATATATATATATATATATATATATATATATAATATTATATATATAATATTATACATATAATATTATATTATATATATTTATTTATTTATCTATTTATTTAGGTTTTTTTTGAGACTAGGTCTCGCTATTTTTGCCCATGGAATCTCAGGTTCATGTTGGCCAGGGTACCACGGACTCAAGCAATCTCCAGCCTCAACTTCCTAGGTAGCTGGGATTATAGCTGCACCACCATGCCCAGCTATTTTTTGGGACTAGGTCTCACTGTGCTGCCCCGAGTAGTACTCGAACTGCGATCCCTAGCCCCAGATGCTTCATAGGCTGAAGCTTACAGGCACAAGCTTCCGTGCCTGGCTTTTGGGTGCTGTTTAAAGGAAGGTCTGAGTTTTTCTCTGGGATCATGAGCAGAAAGAACCCATGTTTGACCAGAGTTTCCAGGGCCCTTATTACCAGGGAGAGTCTTATTAATAACAGAAAAAAATAAGAGGCAAATAGAGTTGATGAATAAAAACTGAGTGTTACTAATATTAATTAGTCTATTGTTTAATTAATTAATTAACAAATACATATTGAGAACTTACTATGTACTTGGCTTTGGTAATATGGCAGTGAGCAAGCTCTCTGAAAGCTTACATTCTAGGAACTGACTCAACAGCATGGAACTTGAAGCACAGGCACACAAATTTAGACTTCCCACTTACATAAGTCAGTTCACCTTATGTTTTCACTTAAATTAGTTTATCTTAGATTTCTGTCTTTTGAAAGAATTCAAATGTACTATTTTAATTTTTAAAGTCAAGAGGGTCATTTAAAAAGAAGGGCCTTGTTTAAGACCAGAAGGAAAGAAGGTGTGTTTTCCTGTTTTCAGGGGGTCCAGAGGGAAAGTTACTTGCATAATTGTATTTAGATATTACTTGCCTTTTTTGCCCTCATCTTTTCATGACTATATATTAGAGTTTTCCAAAAGCTGCATGATTTTTATTAAGCTTGACATTTAAGAGATTTGCAAAAGTGTACAAAGTGCCACTATATTTCTCACCACATTTGTTTGGTTTTGGAAAATATAATTATAATTGGTTTTTATTAAAATGTTACTAATGTTAACAGGCAATAGGTTTGTGGCAATTATTTAATAGATAAATAATTTTTAAATTTCTCATTTTAATATCTACTATGATAAAGTCAAAAGATTTAACCAACATGGGGAAATTTCTTTGTGGGTCTCAATAGCTTATAAGAATGTAACGAGATCCTGAGACACAGAGTGGAGAACTGCTGCTCTGAGCAACAGGTGGGTCCAGCAGACATTTTGCCATTAACTAAGAAGTCAAATAGATACCAATGAAGAGAATGTCACTTTAGCGGAGTTTGAAGACAAAATAAACTAATGAACATAAATGTCTCCTTTCTGTGATATTTATATTGTGTTCATGAATTATATTATGCTCAAACAAAACTAAACAACCGACAACAATTGCCTCAACATTAGTGGCACAGCCTGAGTGTCTTGGAAGTAACCAGCCCACACAAAGCCTGAAAGGATGAAGATGACGCTAAGAAGCTTTCATAAGGAAGTCACTCTAACTGCCATCTGCATGAAGGGGCAGGCATCCCATCAACACAGCAGTGATAAGACAAATCCTCCTCCATGGATATGTTAGAATTATTCAAATCAGTGATTATCAGTCTTTCTCTTGTGCCAAACTGACTTCTCAACTCCCCAAGCCTTAACCTAATGGAAACAATGGGTGGTTTCTGGAAAATGAAGTTTTTGTTAGCAGCAGTGGTTTCACAAGGTCCCCCCCTCATGTTAGCTTTTGACCTGTATTACAAGGTATTTTCTCTCAAAAGACTGAAATTACCATGTTTACCAACTCCAACATCCATTCCCATGCATGTTCCAACTCTGTGACAATCAAGTCTCTCCCAGTTCTTTTCCTATTTTTGTCCTCTTTGGAGGCTTCTTAATCCTCCTTGTTGCTGAGGTCCCAGATTACAGTGTTTGATTTCTCCCTCTTTCTTGTCAACCCTAGCCACCTCCAGTCCTTCCCCTGGCTTCTGTCAGCTTTCACTAAGTTGTAGATTCCTGCCAATTCCACCCAGGCTTTCATTGAGACACCACAGTCCTGAATCATGTAACTCCTTGATTGGATCAGCATGATCTGCCTGCCAAAAGAAAATGAAATTTCTCTGAAAACAACATCTAGAGCTTCCATGATTCTGTAAAATATTACCAGAAAATACAGGAAATGGGGCCAAATGATTCAAAGCCAGGTTATAAAAACACATAGAAAAATAGATCTTGAGGTTTGATATTGGAGTATTCAAGTACCTGTATGAAGATATGCTCAAAAAAAATAGAAGAAACTAAAGAATTGTATCAGAAAACATGAGTCTACAGAATCAGAATCAAATAGAAATTCTAAAAGTGAAAACTAAAAAGCACTGAAATTAATAGTCCAACAGGTGGGTTTAAGGTATAAACTGGATACAACAGAAGATAGATTAGTAAACTAGAAGCAAAGCTAGTAGAAAATATCTAAATTGAAACATAGGGAGAAAGAAAGATGGGAAATATAGAAAAGAGTCAGAGAGACACATGAAACACAATGAAATAGGTATAAACTAGATGCAACTTGAAATGTCAAAAAGAAAGAAGAGAGAAAATATCTGAAGAAATACTTCAAATATTAAAGGTGTTAAAATTGTGTTAATTTCTAAAATTAACATAAACACCAAGCTTCTTTATAAGCTTTAAACAAAATTCAGTGCATACAGTCATAGCATAAGAAAGCTGTGGAAAATCAAAGACAAAGACAGACTCTTTAAAATAGCCCGAGGAAAAAAAACACATTACCTCCACCAAAGCCTCAATAAAGTATAACTGACAGTAGAGGTAAAGAAGGGAGAAAAGAACAGGGAAATGCAAGAAAAATGCTGAAAGGAAAGGGCATCCAACAAGGAATTATTTACCATTGAAAACAGTCTTTATCATGAAAGTAAAGATAAGATACTTTCAGATAAAACACCTGTGAAAATTTTTTCAGCCTGCTATCACTAAAATGGTATAAGGTGAAAGGAAAATGGCTGCAGATGAAAGCAAATAATGCAAGGGATGAAAGTGCACTGGAAAGGGGAAGTATGGGGGGATAGTTAAATGAAACACTTTAGTGTTTCACTTTAGTAACAGCTTGAGAAAGTTGAAATATGCAGTAATAAAATATATGCATGGCAAGAAAAGATAAAAAGTAAGATGGGAGCCAATGGGATTGAAGTCATTTGAGGTCCTTGTTTTGTTCAGGATTGGAAAGTACTCTAAGACACACTATAATGACCTCTAGGTAACAGCAGCATAGCAAAAGTATCTAATTAGCAAGTTAATTTGTGAAATGCTTTTTCACAAAGATTATTTCAGGCCAGAAAGAACTTTACTAGTGAATGCTTCCAAACATTTCAAGAAAGGGTAAAGTAAATTTCACACAGATTCTTAGCAGAAAATAGACACATTTTCAAGACTTCTCATTCTTGTTTTTGAAGGTCAGCATAACTTTGATAACAAAAGCTTAGAAAGCTGACAATGGGGGAAAACTATAGTCCATTCTACTCATGAACAGAGATGTAAACATTCTAAACAAAATGTTGACAAATCAATGTGAAATTTGTCTAAAGTAGATATGCCATGACCACAATCTGGACTTATTCCAGATGTTTATGTTTATTTTAATTCTCAAAAGTCAATCAATGAATCCATTAGGCTGACCTCAAATTTTTCTGAAGAGACACTCCAGGCAAGAAGAGAATGGAGTCACATCTACAAAAAAACTCCAAGAAATAAAAGTGCCAGTCAAGAATATTCTACCCTGCAAAGCTATCCTTCCTCTATGAAGGAAAAATTAGATTCTCTGACAAGCAAAGTCTCCAGAAATTTGCTACCACTAAATCCCGACTCCAAAAATTTTGCAGGAGGCCTCAAGATCAAAATCACAAGAAGAGCAAATAAAACAAAACAAACCAAAAAGGAAAACAAATCAAACTTCCAAAATGACCACCAGGAAACTGTTAAAATCTCAAACATCAATAATCACCCTAAACGCCAATGGTCTAAGTTCAGCAATCAAAAGGTAAAGAGTTGCAGACTGGATCAGAAAATAGAACCCAATATTCTGCTGCCTCTAAGAAACACATCTGATCTCTAAGGATAAACATAGACTGAAGGTGCAGGACTGGAAAACTACACTACAAGCAAATGGACCCCACAAGAAAGTAGGGGTTGCCATTCTTATATCAGATAGAGCAGACTTCAAATTAAGAAAAGTGACAAAAGATAAAGATGACCACTACCTAATGGTTAAAGAGTCAATCCACCCCAAAAGGCATAACAATAATCAACATATATGTACCTAATGAGGGAGCACCAAAACTCATACAACAACTACTAGTAGAACTGAAATCAAATATTGGTGAGAATACATATTTGATAGGAGATTTTTAACATGCCACTCTCAACAAAAGACAGCTCAACAAAACAGCAACTACAGAAAGACACAAAAGCTTTAAAGGAAGATCTAGACCAAATGGACCTAATAGATATATACAGGACACTGCACCCCCAAGGAAAATAATACATTTTCTTTTCAAATGCACATGGTTCATTCTCTAAAATTGACCATATATTAGGCCACAAGACAAACCTGAACAAATACACAAAGATTAAAATAATACCAACCATTTTCTCTGATTATAAAGGCATCAAATTAGAAATCAACAATGAAAAGAAAATAAGGAGAGTAAACACTACATGGAGGATGAACAACAGGCTTTTGAAAGTTCACTGTGTAAAAGAGGAAATCAAAGAAGAAATTAAAACCTATATGGAGGCAAATGACTAAGATGATAAAACATTCCAAAATGTGTGGGATGCAGCAAAAGCTAAGAGGAAAGCAAAAGCTAAGAGAAAAAGCTAAGAGGAAAGTTCATAGCAATACAGGCCCAAATAAAAAGAATTGAAACTGTGCAAAGAAATACTCTAATCTCCCAACTTGAGGACCTAGAAAAAAAGCAACAACAAAAAAAAAAATCCAAAACCCAGCAGAAGACAAGAGATAACAAGATTAAAAAAAAAATGGGGAGAGGATCTAAAAAGAAACTTTTTCAAAGAAGAATTCCAAATGGCCATGAGGCACATGAAAAAATGTTCAACATCATTAGCAATAAGGGAAATGCAAGTCAAAACTACATTGAGATACCACCTTACACCAATAAGAATGGCCCACATCCAAAAAGCAGACAACAAGTGCTGGTGTGGATGTGGAAAGAAAGGAACACTTTTACATTGCTGGTGGGAATGTAAACTGGCCAACCACTATGGAAAGCAGTGTGGAGGACCCTCAAACTAATGAAAATGGAACTACCATTTGACCCAGCAAATGCTCTTCTGAGAATCTACCCAAAAGAGACCTCAATATGGGTACAAAGGGACACCTGTGCTCGGATGTTTATTGCAGCATTATTTATAATTGAAAGAACTTGGAAACAACCCAAATACCCCAAGACAGATGACTGAATGAAAAAAGATGTGGTATATATACACAGTGGAATATTATGCATCAATAAAAAAAGACAAATATGATCATTTTTTGGTAACATGGATGTACCTAGAAGAAATCATACTGGCAGAAACAAGTCAAAAGGAAAAAAAAACCCAAATGGTTTCACTAATATATGGACAACCAAAGGAAAGTACACAACTGTGGAAGGGGACCAGCTGGAGTGACCAGGGAGGGGAGGTGGTGGGGGACCTCCCAGGGACCACAATGATGTGATTGATGTGAAATATATATGTATAAATAAATTACTTAATAAAAAGATATAAAAAGAATAAAAACCAGAGATTTATAAAATAGAAACCAAAAAGACCATCAAGAAGATAAACAAAACCAAAAGCTGGTTCTTTGAAAAAAATAAATAAAATTGATAAATCCCTTGCAAGGCTCACAAAGAAAAGAAGAGAGAAAACTCAAATAAATGAGATCATAAATGAAAAGGGAGATATTACAACAGACCCAGCAGAAATTGAAAAGATAATTAGGGACTTCTACAAATATCTCACGCAAACAAATACAACAACCTGGAAGAGATGGACAAATTCCTACAATAATTCAGTCATCCAAAATTGAACAAAGAGGAAATAGAAAACTTAAATAGGTCAATCACAAGCAGTGAAATTGAGGCAGTCATCAGAACTCTTCCTAAAAACAAGAGCCCAGGTCCAGATGGTTTCACAAATGAATTCTACCAAACTTTCAAAGAGGAACTTACACAAGAGTTAAAACTCTTTCAAAAAATTGAGAAAGAAGGAAAGCTACCAAATACCTTCTATGACACAAGCATTACACTAATTCCAAAACTAAATAAAGACAGTGCAAAGAAAAAGAACTAGAGAATAATCTCCCTAATGAAGCAGTTGCAAAAATTCTTAACAAAATCCTGGCAAACTGAATCCAACATTGCATTAAAAAAGGATTATCCATCATAACCAAGTGGGATTCATCCCAGGGGCACAGGGATGGTTCAACATCTGAAAAATTAATCAACATAATCCATCACATCAACAAAGCGAAAAACAAAAACCATATGATCATATCAATAGATGCAGAAAAAGCATTCAATAAAGTTCAGCATCCTTTCATGATGAAAGCCCTGGAAAATATTGGTATAAAAGTTACATGCCTCAACATAATAAAAGCTACATATGACAAATCCACAGTAAATATCATCCTCAATGGGGAAAAACTAAAACCATTTCATTTAAAGTCTGGAACCAGACAAAGATGCCCACTCTCGCCCACTCCTTTTCAACATAGTTCTGGAAGTCCTAACTAGGGGAATAATACAAGAGAAAGACATAAAAGGAATCCAAATAAGGAAAGAAGGAATAAAGCTATCATTATATGCAGATGATATGATACTCTATGTAGAGAACCCAGAAAAATCAACAGAAAAGCTAATTGAAATAATAAACCAATTCAGTAAGGTAGCTGGATACAAAATCAACACACAAAAATCAACAGCATTCATATATGCAAAGAACCAATCAGAAGAAGGAGAAATTTAAAAAAAACCCATTTACCATTGCACCAAAGAAAATTAAATACTTGGGAATTAACCTAACAAAAGAAGTAAAAGATCTATACAAAGAAAACTATAAAACATTCTTAAAAGAAATAGATGATGTTAAAAAATGAAAGACATTCTCTGTTCATGGATTGGAAGAATCAACACTATCAAAATGGCCATACTACCAAAGGCAATCTACAGATTCAATGTAATTCCAATAAAGATCCAAATGACATATTTTAAAGAGATAGAACAAAAATTACTGAAATTCATATGGAACAACAAAAGACCCCGAATAGCTAAAACCCTTTTGACAAACAGAAAAGAGAACAGAGGTATTACTATTCCAGACCTCAAACTATACTACAAAGCCATAATACTTAAAACAGCATGGCACTGGTACCAAAACAGATAAACACACTGGTACCAAAACAGACAAACACACACATCAGAATCGAATTCCTAGAAATAAAACCACACATATATGGTCAACCAATCTTTGACAAAGGGGTAAAAAACATACTCTGGAACAAGGATAGCCTCTTCAGTAAATGGTGCTGGAAAAACTGGATCAAGACATGTAAAAACATGGAGCAGGACAACATCCTCATACCCTGTACAAAAATCAACTCAAAATGGATAAAGGACTTGGAAGTAAGACCTGCAACCATAGAATACATAGAAGAAAACCTGGGCAAAGCTTTTCATGAATTTCACCTCAGAAATCCATTTTGGGAAACAACTATGGCTGGCAAAAAAAAAATGAAGGAAAACATAAACAGCTGGGACTATATCAAACTAAAAAGTTTCTGTACAGCAAAAGAGACAATAAACAAAAGAAAAAGAAACCCAACAGACTGGGAGAAATTTTTTTGCCCTCCAGAGAAGTGACAAGGGTCTGATAACAAAGATCCAAAAAGAACAGCTACAGTTCAACAAAAACAAAACAAAAAACTCAGTCAAAAAATGGGGAGAAGATCTAAAAAGACACTTCACCAAAGAGGAGATACAGATGGCTAATAGGCATATGAAAGAATGCTCCACATCACTAATAATCAGGGAAATGCAAATTAAAACTACACTGAGATATCGTCTTACACCAGTAAGAATGGCCCATATTAAAAAACAAACAGGCAACAAGTGTTGGTGCAGATGTGGAGAAAAAGGAAGTTTTTTATACTGCTGCTGGGAGTGCAAACTGGTCCAGCCACTATTGAAGACTGTGTGGAGGACCCTCAAACAATTGGAAACGAAATTACCATTCGACCCAGCAATCCCACTACTGGGAATCTACCCAGAGGACATGAAAACACTAATTCAAAAGGACACCTGTATGCGCATGTTTATTGCAGCTCTGTTTACAATTGCCAAGATTTGGAAACAAGCCAAATGCCCCCAAACTGATGATTGACTGAAAAAAAAGTGGTATATGTACATGATGGAATACTATGCATCAATTAAAGGAGGACAAACATATGTTATTCGCAGCAACATGGATGGAACTAGAAAGACTCACGTTATGAGAAATAAGCCAAAAAGAAAAAGAGAAATACAGGATGGTCTCACTTATATGATGGATATAGGGAAAAACAAATGAATAAGAAAAAATAAAAACAACCAATGGGACTGAACAATGGAGCGAGAGAGGAGGAAGGGGAAGAAGGTGGGGGAGGTGAAGGGCACAAAAGAGTAGGATGGTTAACAGGTGTTAGAAAGTGGGAAAGCACCGGGATACACAATAATGTAATACAAATATAAATACACATATATGCAAATTAAAAAATTTTAAATTAATTAAAAAAAAATACAACCATCACAGAGATAGTTGACATTGTCTGTGGATATCTCTTCTATTCTATTCCCCATTATACATTCCCAGAAATAATAATCAGTACACTGGATTTGATGTTTGCCATTCCAGTGGTATTTGAAATATAAATACACATATATGCAAATTAAAAAAATTTAAATTAATTAAAAAAATACAACCATCACAGAGATAGTTGACATTGTCTGTGGATATCTCTTCTATTCTATTCCCCATTATACATTCCCAGAAATAATAATCAGTACACTGGATTTGATGTTTGCCATTCCAGTGGTATTTGAAACTTTTAAACCACACATCAGTAAATAATATATTATTTTGCATGGTTATAATTTTGTAATTATGGTATTGTAATATGTATACCTATCTATGTAACTTGCTTTCTTCCCACAAAATTTTTTTTAAAAAGTCAATCAATGTAATTTGCTATATTAACAGATAAAAAGTTCATAAAAACTTTTTATGAACTACAGGACAACTATAGAAAAAGCATGTGATAAATTCATCACCTCAAGATTAAAACCCTCAGCACACTACTACTACAAAAATGGCCCCATCTATTTTCTTTCCCCACATGTTCTTCTAACATGTACAGACTTTGTCACTATCTTGTTGAATAGAAATTATGCTGTGTGACTTCAGGTTAGATCACAAAAAGCAATTCAACTTTTACCTGGTTCTTTCCCAGGATACTCATTCTTGAAATCCAGTTGCCATGTATGAAAGCTCAAGTTACCTGCTTGGGGAAACTAAATAGAGTGTCCCCCAATCAACAACAAGCATCAGCATATGTGTGAGTGAACAAATTTGATTCCACCTCCTCCAATTTTCCAGCTGAGGTCCCAGGTATTATGAAGAGCTAAACCTTTCCTGATATTCCCCGTGCATCTAAATTCCTGACCTACATAGTTTATGAGCATAAGCAATGGTTAATTTTTAATTTTTGCTGCTAAGTTTTTGGATGCAGCCAGGGGAACTAGAACAGAAGAAAACTTTGATAAATGACATCTTTGAGTATCCTACAGTAGCCTCATACTTAATCATGAGATATTGAAAGTTTTACCCTGTGTTAAGGCATGAAACAATGATATTAATTAATACTTCTAATATACTTTTAAATGGCCTCTTAGCCAATACAATAAAGCAAGGAAAAAAAAAGGCATAAAATTTATACAAGAAAAAAAGAAAACTCTGAATTTTGACAGCTGTTAATATGATAGAATATCCAAAATAACCTGAAAATTTAAGAATCAATAAGTAAATTTAGCATGACCTTTGGATAGAGGGTGAATATATACCAAAATTGTATTTTTAAATATTACTCACAACAGACAAGTGAGTTTTTGAGATGTCTGTCAAACATTAAAAAAAATCACATAGGAATAGACATAAAGAAAGATTGGTTAGAACACAAAACTACAAAATATTACTGAGAGAAATTAAGGAATACCTAAAAAAATGGAAGGCTCTATTAGGCTAAAGGATTGGAGGACTCATGATTACAATAACATCATTTATCTTCAAGTTAGTTTATAGATTCAATTAAATCCAAATCAAAATCTTAGCAGTCTCTGTGTGTGTATGAAAATTTATGAGATGATTCTAAAATGGACACAAAAAAGTTAGGCATAGCAAGCATTATCTTGAAGAACAATGTTGGGCCACTTAGAGTACTAGCTATAGATTATAAGACAGATTATAGAACTACATTAATTCAAGTAGACTGTTACTGATATAAAAGCAGACAATTGAGATGAACTGAATAGAATTGAGTCTGCAAACAAACCCATACATTATAATCAGATTTGTAACAAAGATGCCACAGTAATACAGTGGAGAATAGATAATCTTTTCAACAAATAGTGTTGGATCCATAGCATATCTATATAAAAAAGTGAAACTGCACCTCTACTTCATACCATACATGAAAATCCACTTTAAATTAAATATAGTCCTAAAAATGAAAGATGCAACAATACAACTTTTAAGAGGGATGATAGCTGAATATATTTATTACATTGGGGTAGGTAAAGTTTCTGAAACATGACACAAAAGATACTATAATCATAAATCATTGTTTAATAGGGCTTCATTCATGAAGGTTGAACTTCATATTAGAAGATAATATTAAGTCATGAAAAGGCAAGCCACAAATGGGAGGATATTACCAATAGCTACAATGCATACATCTGATAAAGGACTTTTAATCAGAACATACAAGAAATTTCTAAAATAAGTGATAAAATATATAATACAATAACAACAAAAGATTAACAAAAGAACATAGATCCAATAATTGTTGAAAGATGTTCAATATCATTATTTGCCAGATACAAATTAAAACCATATTGAGATATCATTTCACACCCTCAGATTGTTTAAAGACAAATAGAACAGAAGAAACAAAAACCCAATCATTTAATTCAAGAATGTAAAGCATTATCTATTACTGGAGGAAGTGAAAAATAGTACAAATACTTTGGTAAACCCTTTAGCAATACCTTCTAAAGTTAGATGGACACACACTATTTCTTCCTACATCCAAAAGAAATGCACATAGATGTGCAACAAAAGACATGTACAAGAACAACCTAATTCATGGAATAAATAGTGGTCTATTTTTACAAAGGACTATTACACAACAACGAAAATGGAACTCCCACTATATACAACTAAATGTAAATAGTTTACACACAAAATAGTTAATAATATTCATGTATTACCCATCCACACTTAGGTAAATTTTAAAAGCAGCAAATCAATAGGGTAAAAAGTCCAAACAACTATTATGTTTTAGGGATCTGAAATGACTAGAGGAGACACAGGGAGGTTTCTCATGTGCTGGTAATATTCCATATCTTTATTTGTGTCATAGCTATATGAATTCATTTTGTAAAAATTCATCCATTGTTGTGTGGTTTAGAGTATGTATATTTCATTAAAAAGATTCTAAAAAGAAGCATGGGTGGTGGCTGTATGTGCTTTGGGCCAGAATAATGACCTCAGTTCCTAGGCAGACCTATGTGTCTTTTCCCAAATGCCAAGGAATGGGCTCCATGCCAGTGTTACCTGTAGAGCTCCAGCTATCACTGTGTAACTAACTCTATGGCATCAGTAACTATTTCACCTTTGGGGGAAAAATTGTGAATTCAGGAATATGCTCTCTTTTGTGAGACAGCACTGTAGCATAGAAATTGACTCCAGAATTCATTTCTTATTCTGTTGGATTTGGGGAAATTTAATTCAGGTTGGTTTTTTTGATGAATAGCAGTGTATTGGGGGGGGGAAGTGTGGGGTGGGGTGATCATCAGATCAAGTTGAAAGGCAAAGACAGAGAGTACAAAAGCCTGAGCTAATTATCTACTCAAAGCCTTTTTGCCAGTCAGGGCTCGTCCACTGCTCCTGACACTTGTCACGGTCTGGACTTGAGCATCACTTTGAAGGGAGACCTTAGGGAACCCTTGAAGTTCCTGCAGAAGCAACTGCCACAGCTTCTCTGTCTAATCTGTAGTCTCCCCCTATCCTCCACACTTGGTCATCAACTCTACCTTTGATTTCTTTAGCTTGACTCTTAGATCAGGAGTGCCTAGCCTCAACCCAAGAAGAGGGGAGTGGAGAAGAAAGTGGGGAAGGCATTGGGCACGCTCAGTAGCCCAGCAACCAGTCCTAGAGAAATGCCCTCCTTGCTGAAGCAGAGGTTTGTTTTTGGGACAATGGGGCCCCAGGGAATCCCAAGGTGACATTGAAAGCAAAGGATTTCCTTTTGTCAGCTGTCTTTTATGTACTCCACATCATCTCAGGTAACATTATGCCCACCTGCCTCTACCTGCTGACAAATGCCTCAAAGAGGTGAAGGGTGAAGTCCCCAGCCTAAGACTGCATTGTACCCAAAACTGGCAGCATCTGCCTCTCCTGTCTTCTCCCATACCCCCCACTGGCAGAAGTCATCCTGTGTCCAAGTCCCCATGTTGGTGGACATTCCAGGCCCTGTGGTTGGCTGCCTGAGACTGCATCTCCAGACCCTCCCAGCCAGCATACCTGGAGGCAGCTCTCATCACTTTCACTCCCCCCCTCAGTAAGTGGCTGAACCCCAGTTCGTTCCATGGAGATATCAGTGAACCCTCAAGTCAGTCTCAGTTGGCCCTGACCACTCAGTCAAAGGTTTGGAAAATGTGACTGGAAATTTAAGACAGCCGAGAGCACATCTGGCTCCCACTGAGTTAAGAGTACTGAGCCCCTGATAAAGGCTCATTCATCTCTAGGAGCTTCATGCTTGAAAGGCTCTGAGCGCCTGAAGAGAAATTGTGCAAACTGACATCACAATAAACAGAGAAAGCATGTCTATAAAATCCCAGACAGGCGGCAAATCGGCTGGTGACATCAAGTCCCTCAACTGCCTTGAAAACAGTGTCTCAGCTGCACTGTGAAGAGCTGCCTGAGACAGAAAGAGAGGAGACTATGGAGCAGAGACCCCAGCTGAAGGCCTGAATTTCCCACCAATGCTTGCTAGGGGAGGGAACAGCCTCCAGATTCCTTTGGGACAATTTATCAACATGATGCTCAGACTAGCAGCATTTGTTACTCACTTTCTGGATGAAGGCACTAAGGCCAACTCAACTCTGACTCTCTTATCTCCATCCATCCATCCATCCATCCATCCATCCATCCATCCATCCATCCATCCATCTATCCATCCATCCATCCATCCATCCATCCATCCATTCATCCATCCTATAATGAACAGGGAATAGGTTTTAAGCTTTGAGGATATATAGAATGAAAAAAAAAAAGACCTAGTTTCTGGCCCTGATGACCCCATAGTAGAGTGGATGTGACACAGAAAATACGCACTTTCACAACATTTTCCAAACACAAACAATTTTATATAATATATATATATTTATATATTATACATTGTAGAAAATAGAGAAAATCTCAAAAGTATCAAGGAAACAAAACCATACAATTTCCCACAGCCCAGGGGCAATCACTGCAGGTACTGAGGTATATGGGGGAAACAGAGCTGGATTCAACCATAGAAGTGAGAAGGATGGGGCCTGGGTGGTCAAGGGTCTTACCAGGTAGAGGTATGCAATTCCCAGGTGCTTCCCTGGGAGAAGTCTGGGAAGGGGCAGGAAAGCAGGTGTGGGGGGCAGGACAAACTCCAGGGTGTGAGAATCTTCCTGGGAAGAGGTACAGGAGAAAAGTCAGGTCAGGCAGATTTTGAAGGATTCCCTGGGCCTTGCGGAGAGCACAGACTACCTGCTGGAGCCTTTCCTGCTATGGTGTCACTGCAGAAATGAGCAGTGTGATGCTGGCTGGTAATTTGTTATTACTGACTCTCCAGATTTTGACTGTCTTGCATTTTTATAGTTAATTTGCAGTATAGCAGGCTCAAGGTGATCATGGGGTCACGGCACACCACCTCATGTTCTTTCATTCTCATTCTGAGGGCCTATAACAGTGGCTGGGAAAGGGAGCAAACACAGCAAGGCAGGAGCCAACCCTTCGAAGTGAGCATCATCACTCCTGCCTCACTGATAGTGCACCTGAAGTTCTGGGAGGGCAGAGCCCACTCCCATCTCACTGCTGCTATGTCCTGTTTCATTTATTTCCTCATTTATTATTTATTGACTGTCTGCCCTGTGTGGAATAATCAACACACTTCACAGTGTAAACAAATGTCCCTGCTTTGTGGGGTTTACATGTAGTTAGGGTGGGAGGGCCAGATGTATGTGAAAAAATACGCCCATAAATATTTAAACAAAAATAGTGGGAATGTTGTGAAAGAACAGGGGATTTGACTGAGAGCAGTGAAAAGATCACTGAGAAGATTACATTTCAGTTAGTTCTTTAAAAGGCTGGCACACACGAGGCACTAAATAATCATGGATTGGTGAAAAGAAAAGAGAAACTCTGCATATGTCTTTGGGTGTGTGCACACAGGGGGCTGACCTTGTTAGGACATTAGGACAGAAGCCCCGCCACTGCGGCCACAGGGGAGAGTGTCCAGTTTCGAGCAGCAGGGATGCAGTCAGATCGCGGCTGGGAAGAGATGACCTCAGTCTCTTCTGTCATTTCTGGAAACAGGTGTTCCTATCCCTAAGAATGCCTCCACTCTCATCCTAGAGCCCCTGGCCAGTCAACATCTGGTCCTTGGCACATCTGGCAAGAGGCATAGCTGTGTTCTTTCCCAGTCCTTCCGACCATCATCTCTTTCTTCCCTTAACTCCTATTCTTTTTTAAATTGTCCTTGAGCAATCCCAAGGGACCTCACACCAGTTCTTCCTCTCCTTATCAAAACTGCTTTCATAAAGTGAACGCAAAGAATGAGATAAATGTCTGAAGATTTAGAGAGCATTATTACTTCCCCTATAGCCAATGATAAATGCTTGCACCAAATAAATGACAACTAATAATGGAATACCAGCCAAAGCAGGTTTCACAGAGGACTGTCATCAGGCCCTATACTCTGCCTTCAGGGGCTTGACTGGGTGATGGTGAGGCAGAGGATGCAGGTGCTTCTCGGCTGTGGTACCCAGACTATAAAAGGAGAGGTATTGGACAAGGGTACACTGCAATGAGCAGTGCAGGCAAGTGAAGACAGGGAAAATGAAGAAGAGAGAGAGATACATACTGACTCAGAAGGACTGAATGGATCACAGAGACTGGATTGATCCAGGACCCTGGGAAATACCTGAACACCACCAATAGACTCAGCAGCGCCCGAGGCAGAGTGGCTGTACATGGCAGCAACAACTATGCCATTGGTTGCTGCAGCTGTGTGATCTGGGGTACCTTATTTCGCCTTTCTGAGATTCTATATATCATAAAATAAATCACAGAACTCACACTCTAGTTGTGCTGAGAGGAAACCCATGAACCTGCGTAGGCAGTCTGCATGCACACAATGTGCATTCAATTGACATTGATTTTCTTTCCTTCCCAGCTAAGTGAGTCACTTGGTTGTTTCATTGGAGGTGTTAAGGATTCTAATAACCCTGAGTGGTTCCTCAATTTTGAAGAGCAAACTAAAATGATAACCTCTCCAAGATCCCAGCTCTTCCTGCTTTGAAACACAGCAGTTTAGGGGATGACAGATCTTAATCAACTGCTAGTTTTAGAGGTGCAGTGATAGAAAACAGTGGGGGGGGTGGCGATAGGTTATGAAAGAATGCAAAGACATGTGGAGGCAGTTAGAAACATGTGACCTTGAGATGTGAGTGGATGATTTGGGGCAAAAGACTTACTTGGCCAGCACAGGGTTAGCAGTCACAAAATGTAAGCTGAGTTTGAATGTGACTTAGAATCTGAAGATGTGGGTTCTAGCTGGTGGTGTCATGTGGGAGCATATAAACATAACAAGGGAAGATCTTTTGCAAACAGATAATACACTGATTTTAAACAAAAAAGAAAGATTATTTTCCCCAGCTGAGTTCAATACTGATAAGCTGTATAAAGCGCTGCCTGCATGATATATGCTTCTCCCACTGAAAGAAATGAGAGACTGCTTCACTTTCAGCTACTCAGAGCTCTCCAGATTCCCTGCTTTTGACTTCAGGCCGAATACATAGAAATATGAACATGAATATAATAACAGGAATTGAATACAAGCATGCAGATCACCATAAATATATCCATATGTATAAGACATAAACATATGTATGAATATGGTGCATGTCTCCATTCTCTAATCTCTGGGGGAAGTTAGCTCTCACTTCATGTTCGTTTTGGAGTTAATCAACAAGCTAGCTACACTATGATGATGTATTTTCTACAAAGGGTGCTACAGCTTCAAAACAGCTTTTGCATCCATTGTCTGCCAGAAGTTACACAAGCTTCTTCTTAGAAAGGTAGGGCAGGGTAGGTACTGCTGCTGTTCTCTCTCTTTCTCTCTTTCTCTCTCTCTCTCTCTTTCTCTCTCTGTGTGTGTGAGAGAGAAGTTGTGTAAACTAGCAGAGGCAGGTGAAGGACTTGTCTCATTCTTTCCACTACCCTTTTACTTAGTGCTAACCCTTAAGACAGATTATTCTGTGCTACCAAGGCACCTACAGACTTACTAGTAACCTACCAGCATGCAGAGCAATTCACAGAGGACAAGCTCTTTAGGAGGGAGGTTCCACCTGAGCTTTCCAGGTTGGAGGCTGGCCTGAAAGAGTGGCAGGATATGCACCCTGAAGCACAGCCTCAGCCTGCTCAGTGCAGAGCTCTGTCACCAAGACCTGGGAGGGAGCTAACAAGCACGCCGGGGGGGGGGGGGGGATGCTTCAACGCGCAGGTCTCCAAGTCCTCTTTACCCGCTTAGTGATTTTGGAATTAATTAAGTATCCCATTTTACCAAAGCTTTAGGGTGTTTTTGCTCCAGAAAGCTTCTTTTCTTAACTAAATTGAGATCCATAAATGAGAAATACATTGCATGAAATCTCTGGATGTCATACCATAAATCTCAGGCATGCAGCTTTGCAAATCTCCTTTAGGATAAATCGTAGCAATAAGATGTTTGCATTTTCTTCATGTACTATTGGGTGTGGGAAGCTGGGTCCTCTCCATGGTGGGTGCTTGATTGCATACCAGAGACAGGGCATCACAGGGGCTCTGAGGACTGTGGGCTCTGAGGACTGTCAGACCTCTGTCCTGTCACCACGCAGAGGCATGGGTGCTTCTGCTCTGGCAATGACACTGGGATGACTTAGGAAGAGGTGAGGAATGCATTCTTCTTGGGGTGGATGAACAGGTTTAGACAGAGATGAAATCTGGTACAGAAAATCTTTGACCTAAAATATACTAGACACACAATTTTTTTTCCTTAAATATCCCTTTTCATTGCTTCATTCCCCCAACCTCACTATTCTTTAGTATTTTAGTTATTAAGTACTAAATAGCAATTGAAAAATAAGGAATGAACTCTACAATGCAACATGAAACCCCCCCCCCCCAACTAATGTGTTTCAAAGAAGCACAAGTTTCAAAAGAAATAACATAGTGTGATCAAATCAAGAATGTGCATAGTCTTTGGACACATTTTGTGTATAAGAAAAGTCTAAGTACCTGTGTGGAATAATACCCAACAACTTCAGGAAACTGATGGGGAGGCAGGAACAAGGATTGAAAGGAGCCTTTAGTTTGATCTATCAAAAAGAGGGGAAATGCAAAGCGGACAGGTCAAAACGTTAATATCCACTAAGTGATGGGTCCTGGAGAGTTTTTCTCTTGAATTATTTTCTGTATGTCTGCAACATTTTGCAACTAAAAGAACAGCACTATTTTAAAAAGAATAAAAGCTGTAATCTGTCTGCCATTTGGACAGGTATAAAAAGGTATCTCATTGCTTTATTTGAATTTCCTTAGTTTGAGCATCTCTTTTTTTGGGTTTATTGACCATTCTGTCCTCTCTTCTGTGAAGTACCTATACATTTCATTGTTTTTCTTTTGTTTGTCTTTTGTGATTCTTTCTCTTGTCCTGGAAAAACTTGCCTAACAACTTCTTAAATAGACAACCTAAGCTATCCTACATCATATAAATATTTTCAGAATTTGTTAAGTTATATTGGATTGTTTATTTCTAAACTTTGTGGTCCTAGGTGGTTCATTTCTATTCTTTTTTTCTGCTTTTCTTTTTCTTGTCTCTGCTCTTCTTGTTTCTATTCTTGTTTCTGTTTTTTCTTGTTTTCATGCTCTTTGCCTTTTGCTGTTGCCAGCCTATACCCCCAGGAAAGAGCAGAGGCCAGTTGGCACAGGAAGGTAAACTTTGATATCAGAGTAGATTCAAAGTGTTCTGGGCTGGGTAAGTCAGGCAAGAGCCCAACAGGTACTCAATCTGTACACAATAGATGCAGACAACGGCACCAAGGAAGCTCAGAGAATAGCCACTGACCATATGAAAAACCAGGCAAGGTGTTCTAAGCAGATGCTTTTCAAGGTTCCTGTGAGTCTCTTAGTGACCTTGGAAATTCTGCTTAGTGGGTATGGGTAAGATCTAAATTTCTACATTTCAAATGAGCTTCCACATGATGCCACTACTAATGGTGCAAGGATTGCAGGCTGAATATGCATGGATCACAGGGTAGATGGAGCATGTTCCTTTGAGTTACCTCATACAGCACTTATATTCCTCTAATTGGGGCCTGTGTTCCCATATCCAAGGAGCAGCTCCAGAATTAGTGACCAGGTTGACTGAGATATTATTCTACAGCAGCTGGTGAGGAAGTAACTGCCCCTAGATATTCAGGGACTCACCCAGATCCATGAAACCGGTGACTGGTAGGTCTGCACTAAAACCTAGAGATTTGATCACTATGTGTAGTTCAATGCTTTAACTATTCTGCCACTTCATAATTTTCCTTTTATAAAGAAAAGAAACTCAATAATCAAAGTTCATTATATTGTCAATATATTTGGTTTTAAATAAGTCTCCTATAGACAAATGCAGATTTAAAATGAAAGAGCAATGGAGAAGGCAAAAAAATTGTTTTTCAGTCTTTATCATAGAATTCCTGTAAACTGCAAACTTCCATAATAGGCTTCACATGCAATTTGATTTACCAAAAATCAATTTATACATACTATTTTATCAGCACATACTGCATAAATAAAGGTCACCCTCCCTAACAGACTCCTGTTCCTCGCAGACTTTTCTTTAGATTTCTAGAATCTTTGACTTTGACAAAGGTATTTCTTCAGACTTCTATTTCTTCACCTAAAAATGGTGTTGGATTCATTGTCTCTAAGGTCTTTTCAGTTTTAATAGTTTCTGAGTCTAAAGTTTTCTCCTTTGTATACTTTAAATATGGTTTTCTGGGACACCTCTCTCCTGTCAGTTTTCTCTTTATATGGTTCACAGCTTTCCTGCCCAGAAAAGTGATAAGTAAAAGGGAGGACTATTGATACAGTAGTTACTTTATATTCAGGAAAGAGGACCAAGGCACAATTTAAAACGCAGCAACAAAATGACTGTGGATTGATTTTCAAAGGCTCTTAAGTCTCAGTTCTTTCATCAAAGAAAGAAAGTAATTAATTGCACCATATCCTACCAGCCTTGGAAAAAAGGATCTGGTCAGTGCAAGGGGGGTCTATTAAAAAACTTAATCAAGCCAATTGTGACTTTCCCTCCCTGCCTGTGACCACAGATCACCAATGAATGAAGCATAAACTTTTAGAGTGACCCCGTGGGTAGGTTCTACCTAGCCTCTGCCTCTTTCCACTGAGAGTCTCAATGTGAGACCAGTGTGGGAAATGAAAAGCCCAAGAGACTTGGGACCAGCAAGGTCCCTTCTGTGCTTGATCATGTAATGCTGAGTCTCAGGTCCCAGCCCAGACACCCAGGGGACTCTGCATCCTAATCAGATGGCAAGGATTAAACTCTCAGCCAGGTCTCAGCTGAGTCACTGTAAGCCCAAGTTTGAGAAGCCTCAAGACAGATGATCTAGAAATGACATTATAAAAAGAATGGTGAAATATTTTAATATAACAGAAATGCTTAGATAATAATTTAATTAACACTGATGTACCAAATATACTTTTATCAAATCACCATTTTTGATCACTTTTGCTTAGAATATTTTTTTTTGATTTTAACAAGTTGATGCTCTGTGTAGTGCTCCTGAATCTAACCTTCTTTCCTCTCTTCATAGATTGTCATCATTCTGACTTTGGTGGTTTTCCATTTATGAATGTTTTTATATTATTACTATATAGGAAGGTAATTGGACAGACAGATCAATAGACTGGTCTACTTAGTTGACTAATCTTGTGCTCCTGAACCAAATAATAATCCCTGGGTCGTGATACATATGATTTTCAAAAGCACAACTGGATTTGGTTGCTTGTATTTTATTTAGAACTCAGAATTCATAATGATATTTGTTTAATCTCTTGCTTTATTGTCAGTTTAGTTATCAAGAGTACTGTCTTGATAATCAAGAGTTAGGTTGTTTAACTTGTTTTTCTGTTCTTTGTGAAAGATAAGATGTACTTGTTTCTTGAAGAGTTAGAAGAGTTCTCTATAAGCCATCTGGATCTTGCATCTTTTATGGAGCATCGAAGGGATTAATTCTTGATTTATTTTCATTAATGGTTATCAGTTTACTCATAACTTCTAATTCTTTTTGAATCAATGTTGGTAATTTAGCTGTTTCTAGAAAATTATGCTCTTTATCTAAGTATTCAAATTTATTGAAATAAATTGTTCATTGAATTCATTCATTAAAAATTCTATTGCATGTTGCCTGATTATTGCCTGATTTTCCTTTTTTTATTTGGTCTCATTAATAGGTCTTTTCCCTTCCCTCCACAAAGAACCAACTTAGTTAACTACTTATATTATTATCTTCTTATATGTTCTCTCAGTTTAGTTAGGTTCTATATCTGAAACTTGAATTAAATATTATACGTCTGGAGGAAATGTACAAAAGATTAAGAATTATCTTAAAAGTTCATGGAGACTGTATTTCACAAATTTTGATTAGTACATTTATTTGTTTATGATCTAAATGTTTAATAATTTCCATTGTGATGCTCTCTTTAGGAGTTATTATTATTTAGGACTAAACTTTTATGTTCCCAATTTGTATATTTGTATATGTAATACATATCATTTAAACTGCCTTTTATTATTATTATATTTGACTTATTTGCACTTTGGTCAGAGTACATGGTTCCTATGGTATCAGTCCTATGAAACAGGAGACTCCCTCTGGACACAGAACATGATATACTTTAAGAATTGCTCCTAATATCTATAGAAGGAATGTATGCTCTCCACTTAATAATGGGTTCAGAAAAAGAAGCATAACTGGGGACAAAGGAAACTTATTTTGATTTTGTTGTTCAAATCTTTTAAGTCCTTGCCAATTATTCTTGATTGTTTTCCAAATTTCTGATAAAGTTTTGATTAAGTATATGAAAGTTTGCTGCTACTACTTCTTGCTAAAGTCTTCCTGTATTATTCTTGTTGTGTTCCTCACTTGAATTATGAGTTTTTACTGCAAGTGCTACTTTGACTGACACTGATTTTTCTGATTGTATGGTAACTCTTTTCCCATCTCCTTATTTTCAATTTTCTTTGTGGTTTGTTTTAAACATGTTCTTGTAAGAATTAGGTACCTAGGTCCTTTTTATCCTTTTAAATTTAATGTGGGAATCTCTATTTAATGGTTAAATTTAATCAATTACCCTTTTATGTGATTAACTGATATAACTGACTGACTCAAACTAAAAGCTATCATTATCTTTTTGATTCTTTACACCTTTCTTTCATTTACCCCCTTTCCTTCTGTTAGATTAATACTACCGTATACTATATTATTATGTGTTGTATAGTGTGTATAACCTGTACTAACTTTATCTTCTGATGACTTATCTGAAACTATATCCTTCTACTTTTTGAAACAGTTTTGAACTTTTATGTAATACTGAATGTTTTGCTTAATTTTTTTCAGTGTTTCTATTCTATCCAAAATGACATAATTTTCTTAATTCTTAAGATAATTTTCTGTTATCTGAGAAATTGATGTTTCACTACATTTTTTATAATTTTTGAAAACTATGTATGCTCATAATGGAGATATATGTACATATATACACACAGTTACATGCACTCTTAATACTACTATATACCTGGTGTAAAATTTTATCGAAATAATTCTTCCTTCACTTCTGGAAAACCTTCTATTTATGTCCCAAGTATCTTCTCTATCTATTCTATTCTCTTCTGGCCCAAGGTCAGACGATGTAGATTTCATACTTTCCATATCTCTAAACTGCTGTTTCAAGAATTTAGACAGCCTTCTTCTCCCTCTGCTGCATATTAGGTGAATCTTTGTGTGTAATCACACAATCCACAGAGTTTCCATTTGAACAAGACCATTCAAAAGTTCATATCTCCTATGGACTGTTAAATTTCACTTGAAAGTTTTTAAAAATTTTTATTTAAAATAATTCTATATTTTTAACATTTAGATCACTTCCTTTTCCTATCCCCCACTCTAATTTTATGTCAATATGCTTTTGTTTCCTCGCTTTTTAAACAGAAAATTTCCTTTACCTGTTTATATCCTAAATATACTCATTTTCAAGCCCACTCAGGTTGGTATAAAAACTTCATTGAATCTGAAGAGCAGTTATACCCTGATCATTGATTTTTAGCTTTTTCTTGGCATGTTTTTACAGTTTAGGATTTTGTACTTGAAGACCAGGTTAATTTTGAGTGACCATTCTCCTTTTGATTGTGTATTCTGCCCCCTACCTTCCCAAGCAGACTCACCCCTTCCCAACTAGTTGATTGTATTGCCTTTGATAATCCCTGAAGGCCAGAACCAGATCTAATCACCTGACAGTTCGGTTTGGCTCTGGGTCCCAACACATTTGTAAATTGGGGAACTTACCACACTTCAACCCTGAAGACAAGCACTGAGCCCTGAGTTCTTATCTTATCTCCCTTAGGACTATTTCCCAAGAAGGGTCCACACTCCCAGCTACATAGGCTCCTTCTTTTCCCAGCCAAGCAAATTTACAGCTTGATGTTTTCACTGCCCGTCATGACTGTTCTGGCTTTGCTAGATGGTGTCTGCATTTTTTTTAGCTTAGTCATTCCACAACTGTCATTGTGGTAAGTTTAGGGGAAGGAAGAGGAAAACACTCAAACCTTCCCCAACTCTATATTCACAGTAGTAGCTGTTGGCAGGGAAATGGGGAATGCTGTCTCCTTGGAAAGCTGAAGTCAGTATGTATTAGGCTACCTACTAACTACTACTCTTGGAATAGATATACCAGAAGGACAAGCTCTGTGGTTTTTGCTTCCCATGCATTTCTAGAAGTCAGGAGGCTACCTGGCATAAAAATAAGTGCTTCAAAAATATAAAAGAAAACACTAAAGAAGCTTCTCTGAACATTTTTCTGAGACTTTTTGATAATGTTCTAAGATTTACATTCAAACACCTACCCCTTAGACTGTAACTTCAGGGTTGCATATAAAGCCAGCACATTTTTAAGATCAATGATGTCTTGAAGTCAGCCATTAACTGCAAAAGTCAGAGCTGCTTAAGAGAGATATGGGCAAGGCCTATTTTATCACAAAGGAGCAACATGGACAAATTTTTACCCCTCCAGTAAATTAAAAACAATAAGTAAATACCTTCAAATTGTTTTCACAGTATATTTTGTATGTCTTTCTCTTTGAACATTATTTATGAAGGATAATTTGCTGATATCATTGTTACTCCAAATTATATACCAAAGAAAATTAAAAACACTACACAGGAGGAAACAACAAATAGTAGCATTTAATTAAAACCTAAACCAGTTCAATCAATACCTGTCTAATACAATAATGAGCTTAATTTAATTTTCATTTAATGGGGAAAAAATGAAGCTTAAATCAACTGCCTATGGAATTAAATGACAGCAAGTTTTTCTAGAATTGAGTAGTGAAAGAATAACAATGGCCAAAACAATGCCAACAAATGGGTCCATATCCCTTTTCCAGAAGAGCTAGAGAGAACAGTTGTTAGTAAGACTAATGTATTTTGAGTGTCTGGAAAGTAGAATAAACTAAAAAGCAGTACTCTTAATTTCCTGAACTTTGGAGTCATCAAAAAATTGGGCAAAAAATTGGATTTCTAAGGATTTCCAGTTTGGGATCATGGCCCAAAAAGGACTGAAATAAATAGATTACTATGTGAGGAGCTTAAACAGATGCTTCCTCTGGGCTCTCAGCTGCATATAGGACAGCAGCAGAGCATGAGGTGAGAGGCCAGTGAGGGAGGGTGTGCCAAACCCCAACAGCTGGGCTGTGACTGAGTCTGCAACTGAGAAGCAGGATTGAGGTTAGGTAACAAGTGGGTCTGTTTTTCCAAGTCCCAGCTTGAGAAGAGGTGGTTGCACCCAAGTAGGATTGTGTTATTTATGAACTCTAACTTCAATTGAAGAAAGGACTACATGAGGTGGTTTAATTCATGAAAATATGAAGTGGGAGGAAAGATGGTTTATAGCACCAGACTCTAGCTTGGAGGTTCTTGTCTCTATAGCATCAGAGCGCTGGCTTTGGAAAACTCACGCAGTTCACTTAGTATCGTTGAGATTCAGCTTCACGATCTGTAAAATGGGGCTAATGATAAATGATTCAGGGGATGGGAAGAACTTTTTTCAGTGTCCACTGTACCAGTCACCTGACTAGATATTAAACATTATTTCAATTCTTTTCCTGCCCACTTACTGATCTGTCATTTTACTGCATAGAATTGAGGCCACAGAAGGGGTCAGACCCAGAAATCAGAGTTTCTATAGGCTCCCTATTATCCTGTGTTTGTTTTAGGTGCTCAACCCACATTCAAAGGCAAGAGGGGCTCAGTATTATCAGAGTTATTTTGCTCTCCCTTTCCTTAGCTCATTTCCCTGAGCTGTTATTTTTTTTTTTCTGTTGAAACAGAAAAAAAATACACACAAACATATACACATAAAAATATCAACAGTCTTCTGCATTCTATCTGGCCTACTCAGATCCAACTTCAGGGATCCTCTCATATGCACTTCCAGGTAATCCCAGGTCAGTTCTCTGGACAAGGCAGGTACTACAAATATATGCCTATGTAAGTGACTAAGCCATTCATTTTCTCTTAGTTTTACAGTCTGCTTTTTAGGCAGTTGACATTGTCTTCTTATTTACTCCTTGTAATCTGCCACCATGTTCTACCAAGTGCTTACTTCCTGCTATATAATTTGCATTTCACCATGATGTTGTAGTCAACAGAATTCTGGGGTCACTCTAGGCCCCAAACTCATATTAAAAAACACTTTTGACTTACTACTTTTACTAAAATAGCTAATTAGTCATTGCAGCACTGGAACAGAGAAGCACCAGCTCAGGGTATATCAAGCAGTTCTCCTGGGCATGAACAATCATATCAGAGCTGTAGGGTTGGCTACAGAGGTCAGAATCCAGATAACCTTTGCAGTAGTATTTAATAAAATATTCTGAGGTTGGCTAAAAAAGCAAAGAATGAGGAAAATGATATCCAACATTCTCTTCTCTATAATTTATTCATAATCCAGCTCTCATTTAGTAGTAATGGTCTATGAGGAGAACATTAAATTGTTTAGACTCCCCAACCATACTGAATATTCAAAGGCAAACAAGGAGTTCAAAAGCACCGAAGTGGGGATATCAGGTAAACTAAACAGGAAAGTGTAGTTAGTTGAGCACTTTTAATCACAGCCATATCCTTTTCCAACTGTCCAAGGTTATTACTTTGATTTCATGGGGTAAATGGAACAATATCATTTTATTAGTTCAACCCAAAGATCATTGGAATCATTGGGGCCATGAGTTATGAGATGAAAATAAGTTCTGCAGAAAGGAGAACTCACACCTGATCAGTTCAGAACTCACAACTGGTCAGTTTCAGGATTTAAAAAAATGACCAGTGAAATAAGAATTAGAGATGATCTACTCTTTGGAGCAGAACTATGTAAACGAATATGCAAAGAAGGTGAGAAGAGATCATACTTCTTTATTTACAAAGTTACAATTCATACTATGGTCTATGGATTTTTCAAAACAAGGGTTGTATCATGGGGTATTTTTTCCCCTTTTCTATCCCTAAGGCTTGGCATGAGGCCTAGTATTTAATAGCTACTCAAAAATTAAGCTACTTATTTTGTAAGTATTAGCACTTTCAAAGATGTTCCACTAATCTAACAGTTGATCCTGCCCAAAATAACAAAGCATGAGGAATGTTTTTTTGGTCCATGTGTGTTACAGTAAACTGCAGAAAGAGGGATTAACTGAAGCAAACTACAGAGAATCTGGACCATAGAAACTCGGACCAGGGGTGGACTTGTCTTGGGTGCTGAACCTGTGAAAGCTTCAAGAAATGGTAATTCAAAATGTTCGCAATGGTAGTAGCAAGAATTGTATTAGTGACAAACCTATATTCACTCCTACTTCCATAGATGACTTGTTGCCTAATTCACAATGGAAGAAATGCTAAATTTTCATCATAATTAATAGAGTGAAAGATGTATTTTTCCATCCAAGTTGACAGATTCAATTCTATCACATTTCTCTATGCATTCATGAACCCAGGATTAAGGTAGCTATTGTAAGTGCTTAATAAATAGCACCTTATTTTATTCTTTGACCAGTGTTTCTCATCATTCTTATGGAAGAGAAAGCTGAGGTTCAGGGAATTGAAAAAAATACACCATATATTACACAATTAGTAAGATATGGCGCATAAGCTCAAAGTCCTGCAGAATTATATACTAGTTTCTCTCCGATGCCCAGAACAGGGGCTGGTTCATAGTGTGTGCTCAGTAAGGGTTTGTTGAATGAGTGACTAAATTGCACAATACTGAATGATAGCCAAACCTGCCCACCTCAAATGTCCATGTTCTTTCTACTCCCCATCTGCAACATGCTACCTCTACAAGGGACATTTCTCTTTATTTCCTCCAAAGACAGGAAAAGGCAAACTCAGTTTCCTGATCTGCTAAACCTGACAGCTGAGCTTGGAATCTAAAATTCACGTTGAGTACAGACATCATGAGAAACATTATTCCATCGAAAGTAGAATAATTCAACAAATTGAGGAGAGGCGCATCTCAGCAAGGAACATGAGTCCCCCTGGTTTCTCTTGGAAGCAGCTGATTTTGTTGATGAAACAGGTTGCTACTTTCACTCAACATGTGTCTTCCTTTAACTGACAAATTAGTTGGTGACAGCAGGAGAGGAGAGAAGCAGAGACTACAGGGAGGGAATACAGAGGACCCAGGTTCTGGGGAAATAAAAAATGAGAGGAAGAAACTCTAGAAGGCTGCCTTCTCATCTGAACAAACCGAATTTTCCTCAGGGGTTTTTTCATAGATGATTAATATTCTTAACTAACCACACTTAATTTAATCACCTTAAAGGTGCATTGGATGCTAGAAATTCATTTACATAACAACAATTCGAATGTTTATAAGTTTTACCAGCAATTAAACTCTTAAATACAAGCATATTGGTTATAAATAGAACATGCATCTAGTATGATTAATCAAATTGACATGAAGACTATCACCCTTGCCTTAACTGGGAGAACATGCTTCAAAATTACAGTATTGCAGGATCTGTTTTAATATTTAATGATATTAATTGGTAACACCATATTATGGTTGTTTCCATAACCTCTTCCTTCTAAATTAGAAATTCATTGATATGCACCAACACATTATCAACACTGATACCACTGTCATAAGTGTGTATTGAGTGTGTTTCCCATGGAAGACATGGGATTCACCCCTAAAGATGTATCAAGAAATAAAACACAGTCTTGGCCTTAGAGAAAGCAGTGAAAGTCCTTGGCAGTTCAGGTCAGAGTTGCTTAAAGAAAGTGGGAGGAAACATGAAATATGGGAAGAAAGGATCAAGGCCTCAGGGCCTACGACAGCATGTCCTGGCTCTCTCTCATGTCTCACTCAGTGTCTGGCACATGGCAAAGGCTTAGTGAGAGAGTGATGACTTCACTCTGGTCCAGTGGAACTGCCTAATAAGAATGAACAGGAGCACAGATGGAGAACTGCCTCCTGTTCTTCATAAAGGCTCTGAAAGCAGCTTTTGAGAACAATTGTGACACTAAAGGTGTGGCTATTTGAGCTAGGGAGGAAACCTGAAGCAGACGTCTAGTGCAGTCTAGAGAGAGGTAAGTGTTCTGATCTAAAAGAGCAGCCTCAAAGTAGTAATATTAGCATAGACCCTTGGCCAAATATTAAAACAGATTTTTAACCAGATGGTTTGGGAGTATTTTAGAAAAGAAGGTAGGGATCACTGAAAAGCCACTGTGGGGAAACTCAGAATCAGGCATGCAAACCAATCCCATTTTCTCTTCTGATAAGACCTAGCACATAGCAGGTTGGGGAATAATGCAGCAGAGAGCATGCATCTCATTTCAGTTTTTGATGAAATCTCTCCTGCTATCCTTTTGAATAATAAGATAGATGTGGATTAGTTGATAACAGTATTAAGTGGATTTACAGTTACTTGAGTGTCAACAGCAAAGGAATGTGGATTAATGTCTCCTCTGCCCTGACCTGCTGGAGGTTTTTACCCAACATTAGGAAGAGGACTGGGAGCCCTGCCCATCAGCTTTGCAATTAGCTCCATCTGGGTAGCACACCCCGAGATTTGGCATCTCTATACCACTGAGGATTCCTCTGGTTCAGGTTTTGGTTTCCCCTCATTCCAAAACTCAGCCAAGACTGAAGACTTCATTTATCAGAGAGTGAGTGTTTTCTACAGTTGTCCTATAACATGATGAACATGGAGAGGGCAGTTGGGGTCCAGGTCAGGACATTTCCTAGGAGGTCCCTGTGTTTTCCTAGAGAATGACTAAGCTCATCTCTGAGACTCTTCTGCTTACCCCTTTTTATTTCATTTTTGGAGCAGAGAATGCAGAGTAAAGAGTATTAGCCAAAACTCTGTCTCAGTTTCTTCATCTATACAATGGGAATAATAATTCCTACTTCTTAAGGTTGTGGGAGGATTACATGATGCAGCTTACCTGAAGCACAGAGAACACAGGAGGTCCTTGGTAAGTGTTGGTTGCCTCCCCTTGTCCAGCACCTGGGCCTGGGTTTCACCTGCACCAGCAAGGGGTTGCACAGACTTCTGCTATGACCACAATAGTCCCCTGGACATGTTCAGTGGTTCAGTCTCTTGAGTCCCTCTTGCCATCACTACCAGGATAAAGGGGCCCTGACACAGAGAAGTAGCAGGTTTCTCTGCCCTGGGAGGTATCTGAATTGGTACTACACAGGGGAGACAGCAGAGTGAGTGTAGAGACATCTGGGATCTGGTCATAGAATCTCTGGCAGCTTGCTCAGAGTCTGAGAAAAGCATCCCAGCATCCTTACATGCAGAGTAAGAGGCAGACTCTCCAAATGGACCGGTCTGGGGAGATATAGCTACAGTGAGGCAAGTGAGAGTGCCTGGATCAGAGCCCAGCACCCAGGAAGTGCTGAATTAATGTCAAGTTTTTGTTAGTGTGACAATAATATCAAGAACAATCCAAGCCTTCAAGTCTGCTCCAGTGTTCAGGCTAACAGTCTCAGGATTCTGCTAAGAGTACAGCTAAAAATAAAGTAGAAGTTGTGGGGGAAATGTATGCTGAGAGGATGATGCAGAAAGCTTGATGAAGCAGGGGTGTATAGAAGGCCCATGAGGTTTGGGGCTCTGAGATCTTAAAGACATGCAATCTTTTCCACACTGACAGGGGCTGAGGCACTTGTAAGTGGGGTTCCAACGAGGCTCCCTAGCTGGTGTGCATTTCTGGCAAGTGAGCTTTTCTGCAGCCATGGTAACCCACTGCCAGGGAGGGGTAGGCTCCACAAGCAGCTCCCTCTAAATCTTTCTTAGGTTCTGGGACGCCAGGTTTGCAGGGTCTTATGAAATAGTATTATGGTGGGTCCTTGAAATACCTCAACAATTGTACCTCAAGTAGGAGCCTCAGAATGGACTCGATGTCCAGTAAAGCCCATGCTGTTGTGAGAAACTTAAAGAACTTTAGAGAGACTATGTGTGTTGCAGATGTAGAGGCTCAAGCTTCTTTGCTATGAGACCTCAATGTTATTTTGCTTTTTTAATTTTATTCTTTCCATAGATATATTTTATTTACCTATTAAGGTAGACACTATGCTTGATGCTGTATTCCTCTAAGTTGCTAGCACACTCTCTGATAAAAAAAAATTCTTCAAACACAATTCCATTTGGCGTAATGAAGAAGAAGATGGTGTTTTGTGGACATAAGTTTGCTCATATTCCTGAGGTGGACTCAGGGAGTGTGCTGGGTCCTCTCTGACTACCTGCTGTCCATCCTTCTCTCTGGTTCCTGCTGAAAGGGGATGAACCACAATGCTTCCACAGCTCCCTAACATTCTGGATTCAGGTTGGGTTTGGCCAACAGAGAACATCACAGGGAGATGAGTGGGAGGGGAAGCAGAATGGTACTGGGGAAGCTATATCTCTACATCCCTTGTGACCTGAAAGTCACTGCCCTTCCCTTCACAATTCTCCCTGTCTGGACTATAAAAACAGTGCCTCCCCTTCCGCCTGAAGCCTGGCAGCCATCTCTGTGGCTCCTGGATCGGGCAACTGCTCTCTCTTGCATCCTGGCAGTTTCTGTACCCTGCCACAACTTTGTAAGGAATCTCCCTTGTTAAACTTACCTCGAATTATTCAGTGTGCCATTCCTTTCCTCCTATGACCTTGAATGATAGAGTATCTATTCCTACTTTCTTTTTCTGACAAAGGAGGAAACGCAGGAAGTGACTTGCCCAAGTTGACTCAACTTGAGAATGCAAGAACTCAAACTAAAGAAGCTCATGGTGAATGTATAGAAAATTGACCCAAATTTTCCCATTTTCTCCTGTTTAGTCTTTTTTTCCTCAGTCCCTGGAAAATGCTGTCAGGCAGTTTCACAGTGTAATTAATTATGCTGGCATAGCCAATGAATGGAGCTATGATTTAGCAAGTCTACTGGAGATGCTGATAAATGAAATAATGAAATGCACATTTCAGCTTCAGTTAAGAGAATCCATACCTAGTTACGGAAAGAAACACAACCTTACAAGTCTCTTAGAAGAAGGAAGCTTTATATAGTTCCTGTTGAGTTTCCCTCCCCGTACCTCCCCCCCCCGCCACCCCTCTTTCCCATGGTCTCCTGATAATGTTGGTTCTTTCTTCAAGAATCTACTAGACCTCCACAGGTATGTGTCAAACAAGATTATTTTTCTGACTTATTTTTGTAAGTGCAACATCCTTTATAAAATGTGAAACACTTTAGGTCATCAACCTGTGAATAGCATGAACATATAAATAGCCCTTTTGATCATTACCTATTACATCTGATCCAAACTTTTTAGGCAAAAACATAGGGAAGGCCCTCTAGAACTGCACTGCCTTTCCTCTATAACTCCGTCATTTTTTCACTAAAATAGTATGGATAGTGGATCTACCTTCACAATTCAAATTCTGCTCCAAGCTCACCATGTCCTGCACAAGGGTGCCACATCTAAGGTACTCACAAATCAATATTGGGTTTTGGTGATAGTTTTCCCTAAGGGGATACCAGAGTGGCTGGCTCTGCTGAAATTGGCATATCATGACAATTTCACAACAGATGAAAGTAAAATGTCTGGAAGAAGGAAGGGATGCTTTTTCCAATCATGACCTGCTGCTAGTTTAAAAATAAAACAAAACAGCTGAGTTCACAAAAGTTCTTTAACTTAACCCTGGTTTACCAATCCAAACAGTGGGCATTGCTTAGAAGAGCTAAGGCAAACCTCTGCCACAGGGAACGCAACATTCTCTGTCCACAGCAAGCCCCAGTCACCAGTACGGCAGCCTTTTTTTTGTGAAGTCCAGGTTCCACTCACACAGTGTTTCGGACTGATCACTACCAGCAGCACAGGGCTGGCAGGGTGGCTGACACCCATTTTCCATCCTGCCTGAAAGTGGGATTTCAGGATGATCAGTCTACAGCGCTTGACACATGATCACGGCACTATGGGAGCCCATCTCAGAGACGAGAAACTTGTAATTTAAACCTTTTACAAGTTAAGCTCTTTGCCCCCCGCAGGAGGAACAAACTGGGAGCTGACCTGAGAAATCAGGGGACCCTAAGGGCGTAGCTCCCCAGACCCCAGGTATAGGAGTGCTGAAGTCACGAACTGCATCATTATTAAGAAAAATATGGGGGCCCAGTCGTCAGATTCTTTATTTAATTAAATTCTCTGTGAAAAATCATTGGAACACTAGTAAGAGCTCGAGGCAAGGAGAACTTGATAAACTAGATAAGCTTTACAGTCAAGGAATAACCTTGGGTGACCTGTAACCAACTTAGTTATCATGATTCCCTAAAAATGATTGCTTAAGGAATGTTTAATAGTATCTAATGATAATCTATTTTCTGTTAAGATATTGATTTCTGTCTTCCATGATATTGCCCTCACGTACTCATGATATTGCCCTCACGTGCTCATGATATTGCCCTCACATGCTCATGAAATTGCCCTCACACGCTCATTCCTGTCTCTCACTGAGATAATGCCCTCACGTACTCATGAAATGCCTCTCTCCTCATGGAATGTTGAAGTAGCTCGTTTAAACAATATAAAAGCGGCCTGAAAATCTAAAAAAAAGCACCAGATTCCACTGCTCACTGAGTTCGTGTCTGTGATCATCATTCACCTGCCTGAGTTTTTCCTGTCCACCTGAAGCCTGGTACTTAGCGGTCTCTTCCTGGCACGGCTGGTCCATGACACGGCACTGTTAAGGAAGAACAATCAACTGCCACCGGAGCTCTGGGAACATGCTCCCCGTCTCTCAAGTACCCATTTCCTCTATCGGCAATATCTGGCTCCCCCTTTCCACCAGCCTCTACTCTGTTTCACATGTTGATCAAACTGGGAGGAAGAGATGGGCTGTGTCAGCCTGGTTCTCAAGGCCCAGAGCCACCGAGGCTTTGCAAACAATCTCACTGACCTTGGCTCACTCAAGGTCAGTCACCTGATCCTCCTTAAGATTCTGCGGACCCAGGCCCTCTCTCTCTGAACCTACCAGCACTTGCTGACAATCTGCAAGTCTTTGGAAAACTCAAAACTCCCACGTCTATGCCTAGTAGTCCCATCAGGAAGGCTCTTCCATAAAGACAGAATGTTTCCACCCACTTAGGTTCAAGACTCAGCTCACCTGGGAACTCCACAAACTGTCCTGTTTTGGTTGCAAAGGGGGCCTTGACAAATAAAGCGCACTCATTTGTTCTAATGAGTCCCTGCTCACCTTTTTCATTTGAGGCTAGGAAAATGAATGTCATCATAAAATGATTATTACTCTCCTGGTCCAGAGAGTAAATTTAATTTTTTTCTCTCTTAAGTTCAAAAACTACAAATCTAATTGAGAATTCCTGATATCTTTAAAATACTATCACTTATAAGTAATAATAACATAAGTCAAAATACAATTTCTTAGGCCATTACTATTAACTTCTTTTGATGCATTTCTTTTCTCCCCTCTTCATTTGGCCAAATGCATTTTAGAAAGTGCATATGCACACTGAGAGGATGATAAGAATAATGGGTTTCAGTATTTCTTCTAAGCTCTCCCAAGATTGCAGCTATATTCCTTCCAGATGAGATGGCATTTTGACTGGCGATATGATGAATGTCCAAATACAGTTTGAAAAGTGGGAAGGGTGGCAAGTTGATGGGTTGGGGGGAAGGGTGATGTCCTTCATTAAGTGTTTAGTTACATATGCAAAGAAATACTGGTATAAAATATGCAAATCCAAAAATAGAATAGTTTTGAAATGTGACCCTTTTTAGAAATCTAAAGTATGTAGGGTTGTGGTATGTGTGTGGATGTGGTGGAAATTACTAAAGCTTGCTGTGTTCTGATTTCTTCATCTGTTGAATGGAATGCTAACTTGCTGTCACTGACACTTCTTTGTCAGGATAGGATGACTGGAATCAGACTCACAGCCATCAGGCCTGCCCTGGAGCACCCTGCTGAGGGTGCAAGCCATCTAGCCTAGACCCATGCACTGAGCCATGGTGTTTTGCTCATTTGTCTGCCAAGAGCTGGTGAGCTTTTCTGAACCTGCAAGAGGTTGCTGTTGGTGCAAGTAGCCACCTGATTAAGATAAGTATGTAAGAAGTAATGGCTTTATTATTAAGCTATGGGTTTCTACCAGCAGAAAGAAAGTGGCAGTACACCATGATTGTAACCAAGCATGAAGAGGTCAAAGACAGTCACAGGATCCAAGCCTTCTGAAGCAGGATCATGGATTTCAAACATTTCTGTTTTGCAGAAAGAGTCTGAGAGTCAGCATACCCTCCTCCCTGCTCCCTTATCCTGACAAAAGGGTTGTAAGTTAAGTTCACAAAGCTGGTTACTAGGAGCTGGAGAGAAAATCCTGGCCTCTGACTGGCAGGCTAGCATGTCAGAAGCATTCCCAAGACATACATGCATCACACCAGTTTTCTGGCAATTGAGAATCCAACACTGGAGTGTTGCTCTGGATCTCCTTGAGAAGGATCCCCTGCCTCAAACTGAGGCGTGACTAGTTTTACAGATACTTGCAGTTTTGCCCCATTTGTTACCATACATCTCCTTGACTTCACTGCCTGTACCACAATCCTCTCTCATTCCTCTAGCCCGCCTTTTCAGTTAGCTTGCTGACAGCGTTGTTCAAACCAGAAACCCCACACTCCAGTCTTCTTCCTTTTACCCTCCTGCCATCGTGCTGGCCTCAACTATTCCATAGTGAACTCTCTGCAAAGGAAGTTTGGCTCCTTTTTTTCATTCCAGACCACATCTTCCTGATTGCTAACTCTACCTTTTGGGGTCTGCAGGTCCCTTCCTCCTGGAGTATGATCAATTCTGTGGTCTCTCCTCCCTCTGCCTTAGGAAAACTCCTGCCTCTCCTCTGTGGGGTGCCCTATTGTATCTATGGCCTCAAGTTTTTTCTGGACTTCCTGTTAACCCTTAGAATCCTTGTTGTTTTTGAGGTAAAATATACATAAGATCTAATTTATTGACTTAGCCGTCTTTAAAGTATACAGTTCAGTGGCCACTCAGTACATTTACTTTTGTCTTTAACCATCACCACCATCTGTCTCTAGAACTTTTTTCTCCAGTTCATTACTATTTTATTTCATTTTTTAAATTTAAACTATATATATATATATTTATTTATTTCACATCATTGTAGTCCCAAGGGGTCATCCACCACCACCACCTCTCTTCCCTTACCACTCACTCCCCCGTGTTCCCACTCCCCCAATTATGTACTTTAGTTTGTTGTTAGTTTGTCTTGATTTTTCCTTCTGAACTTTTGTTTGTTTTTTTTTCTATGTTCCTATTTCTATGGTCCTGTTTCTATTAGTGAAACCATTTGGTTTCTGTCTTTTTCTTTTGACTTGTTTCTGCTAATTTGATTTCTTCTAGGTATAGTCATGTTATCATGAATTCATCAAATTTATCACTTTTAATTGATGAGTAATATTCCATTGTGTATGTATACCACATCTTTTTTCATGTTGCAAGATTGGCTATCTTAAAATCTTAAAACAGTGATTCCCCTTTTCTCTAGCCTCAGGCAACCATTATCTTACTTTCTGTCTCTAGGACTGTGACCTCTGCAGGTTTCTGATAGAAGTTGACTCTTAAAATATTGCTGCTTTTGTGACTGGCTTATTTCACTTAGCACAGTGTCTTCAAAGCTCATCTAATTAGTAGTGTATCTCATATCTCAGAATTTCCTTTTGAAGACTAGATAATATGCTAATGAGAGGGAACTGGGATTAGTATTCTAGTCTCTGTAGTTTACATCCAGAGACTACTCTTCCGCTTAATGCCTTCATATTTTCAACAAATGTTGATTGAGAAACTTATATGTCCCACGTTCTGTACTACATTTCAATTACCTATTCATCCATCAATAGACACCTGTGAGCTTGTAGTGAGCTTCTCTAAGCCAAGCCCTGTGAGTCACCAGCACATTTCAGAGAGGACACAGGTACGACCCCTGTCATCATGGAGCTTAGTCTACATGGTGCTTATTTATTGCATATGAGTCCCCTCAGTGGAACACCCTGAGCATATAGACCATTCCTGGCCCCTTGGTTGCCCCAAATCCCCAACAGTCTCCAGCGCTGGTGTCCAGTAAAAATTTGCTGAAAGTGAGTCCAATAAGCACTTGGAAGAGATCCATTTTATAAATATACACCTTGAAATTCTTTTCTTGAAGTTTCATCTCTGGAGAGTATTTGCTGTAGAAGTTACTTCCAAGCACAGCATGGATCACTCAGGTTTTTATTACTGAGAGGTTCTTGTTACTCCATAAATCTTGTGCTCCCCCAATGTAAATTGCCATTGAACAGGCAGAACAACCACATGGGCATTCTTTTTATCAAGGGCCTACTATTAAGACAGATTAACTTGGAGAGAACAGCACCAGCCTGGGTATCTGCCCCATCCCTCATTCTTATTGTGATTAATGAGATGGGGCACATATTTTTTTTTCTATTCTGCCTGAAAACATATTGAGTTTATGCCTCGTCCCACAATGTTAAATATTGTCTTAGAATTACATTATCTCTTACACAGATGGATGGGCCTCGTGCTGTGTGTACTGCTGACAGTTTTCCTGAAGTGGAACCAGAATTGGTAAGGGAATCACTCAGCTGTGATGATAGTTAGAAAGCATGCAGAGACCTCTAGTAAAACTGGAATGGACAAGGATGTAGTAAATTAAAAAACAAAGTATTAATGCAAAGATATAAAGATGCTCAGACCGGAAATAAAGACAGCAAGTGGAAGACGTATCTTTGTGGTGGGTTGCTCATATCACCCAGAGGAGCAAAGTCCATAAGGGGTCATGTAGACATATTTATAATTTAGTACTGAACAAGGAACCAATAAATATTTAAAAGAATTTGTTACAAATTATAAATACTTAAATGAATTTATATTTTTCAAACTATTTTTGCATGGACAACTTATTTTACTCTTAAATGAAATGAGATACATAGATGATGAATTATTATTCTCAATTTACAGGTGAAGTGACTTAGACATACAAAGTGGCATTAGGAGTTTCTTGGGTTGTCAGGGAGCTGGGATTAGTAGTCCAGCATCTGGAGTTTACATTCAAGGACTGCTCTTCCACTTAATTCCTTTAACTTTCCATCAAATGTTTATTGAGCAACTGATATGTTTAGGCACTATACTTAAATGTAGGTGAAAACAGGGAAGAAGGAAAGAAAACATGATCTCTTTGTCTAGGACTATTGAACTTTGTATCCTTGCAGAAGAGACAGACATGAAAACAGATCACTACAACCAAGGTGGCAACATCAAGTACAGAAGCAAGGGTACCATACTGTGCCACCTGGAAGTCTGGGGCATTGACTCGCCTGGGGAGGCTGGATAGGCTTTGGGAAGAGATTATGTTTTAGCCAGAGGAGGTTTCTAGGTAGATACAACAGTTTAAGAACTGCCACCCTGGAGGAATGTGCAAAGGTACAGTATCACAAAATAGTCTATGTGCCCAGGGAGTCCTGGCCAGCATGGACAGCATGTGGACACAGGAGCGAGAGGTGATGGAGAAGAAAAGATGGGGAAGTGGCAGGGCTAGATTCGTCTAGCATTTGATTGGCACCCAATGAGTGCTCTGAACCATATCTGATGCTGCTGTCCCACTGGGATAGGATAGAGAAGGTCCTTGCTTGTGTGGAGCTTCCTTCTTTGTGAGGGAATTAAGACAAGCAAACACATACATGCATCAGATCTGCAAGTAGTGCTAAGAGGAACTGAATGAGGTACTTTGATATAATCAGAGGTCCCAGCAAGCCTTCCTGAGGTGGTGATGTTTTAGCTAAAGGAATACTAGATGACGGCATAAAGTTGAAGATGTGGACATTCCACATTGGCGGCATAGTAAGAACAAATGGTCTGTGATTGAGAAAGACAGATGGAAAGTGACCATGGAGGGAATGGTATAAAGATTACATATGTAGGTGAAGCCATGTCATATGTGACTTTTGGTCAATCCTTTAAGACCAATGGGAAGACATTCAAAGATCATTTCACATTACAGCAAAATGACATAATTTGATTTATATTTTTGAAGTTTACTCTGGCTGCTACATAGAGAAAGAATGAAAAGGTAGTGAAACTAAAAGCAGAAAGTCCAGTTAGGTAGTTACTGCTGTGATCTGGGTTAGAGATGGATGTGGTTTGGGCCAGGGTGGTGGGAGAGAGGGGGTTATGTGGATAAATTATTTTGGAGGTAGAATAGTACTGATGGGACTTGCACTCAAAGTTAATGTGGGTGAGAAGTGAAGGAGATGAGGAAGGAAGAGCTAAAACCTTGGTTGATGCTGGGATTATAAGCCTGAGATGGGGTGGGGAAGCAGTCATGCCTGAAGGAATTGGAGAAACTTCAGACTCAGCAGCAAGACAGGGCTGGGTCCCATAGGAGACAGATAGTCACAGATAGAGCAGATGAATATGGTCAGGTCGGTGTTTCAGAAGATCATTTTGGAAACTGGGAGAGAGTGAGGGTCCTAGATGCTGAGAAGCATGCCCAGGGAAACTGCCATGGTCAAGGTAAGAGGTAATGAAAACCTGAGAAGGGCAGAAACCTTAGGCCACTACTGTCTTAGACACCTCCCAGATATCCAAGTCTATTAGGATTAAGAAGATGACTGTGTCTACTGTCTGGGAGGGCTTAGTAGTGGACCAGCAGATCTAGAGTGGGGGTGGGGAGTTCCCAGCTGGGGTAAGAGACTTGGGAGCAGTGGGGATTTCCTAGGTTCTCATGGAAGGAAGACAGAAGACTCTTCTAGTAAGTGAAACACGCTGATGGCAATTATCTAGCCATTGGAAGCATTCAGTCCTCTCCCAGCCCTAGTCCTCAATACAACTTCTCAGGACTCATAGCAAGGGTAGGGATGTCCAGAGACTTGCTGTCACACTAGTGTCAGACAACTGACTTCTTCTCCCTGTATGTGCCAGTTCCTTCTTCTTCTTAGGAGACCACTGGGTCATCAATGTTTTCTCTGCATACAGAGTTCTCAGGTCAGGAATCAAACTGTGCTCATTTGTCCCCCTTTCCAGAGTCTGCTTTTGTTTTTTATTATATTATTCTATTAAACATGTTACAACAAATACCAGGTGCTTTCACTGCTAGGGAAAACCAAGGAGCATGGAACCACTTGAAATAACAGGTGGTGATTGGAGAATGATACATGCATCATTGAGGGAAAACAGGTGAGGTCTCCAGGTCGACAAGGTGAGTCCATCCGAGGCTACTGTCACCAGACTCTCCCAAACATGGGGCTTGACTTGGCATTACAGATTGAGTAGAGTTTGGAAGAGAGAGGGAGAACTGTGGAGTGTTTCTGGTAGGCCACTGGGACAAAAGCCCCTCTTCAAGCCAAGGAGAGTGTTTACAGTAAAAGGCATATTAACAAGGACACTGAAGCCCTTGCCGACAACTGATGGGAATATCACATGGTTTAACTGCTATGGTAGTGGAATAATGGTTCTTTGAAAACTTAAAAAATAGAATTACCTTATGATTCAGCATTTCCACTTCTGGGTATAGACCCAAAAGAGCTGAAATCAGCACTTGATACTGGGCACCCCATGTTCACAGTGACAGTCCATCCAGGAGTCCACCGGTGGATGAGCGGATAAATCAAACATGCTCTATAAATACAGTGGAGTCTGATTCAACCTTACTGATATAGTGGCCACAACATGGAAGAAACTGAAGACTCCATACGAATGTCTTGAAGGAGGGGTTCAGCAGGTGAAGTAAAGCCAGTCAGTCACTAAAGACACATGGTATGATCGCATATGCATGATTAATATAACCACAGAGCTGGGCAGTAGAGTGGTGTTTTCCTGGGCAGAGTAGAAGGAGCAGGAAGAGCTATCAGACGCAGAGCTTCAGCTTGGGCAGATGAATAAGCAGATAGCAGGGGTGGGTGCACAGCAATATACATGTACTTAATACAACTATGCTGCAAAGTGGTTAAGATGTGTATTCTGCTTCAGTTAAAAACTAAGCAGCTAAAAGAGACAGATTGGTTGCCAGATGCCAATCAGGGAGAGCAGGCTTAATTATCACTGATATTTCTGTGGCCTCAGTGCCCAGAAATGTTCAAAGGGCTTCAGGTTTGTGGGACAAAGGAAGGAGTAGGCCCCAAACACTTAGAGTAAAGCAAAAGCTTCTCAGAACAGGGGTGGAAAAGACAGGCCATGCCGACATAGCCATATCTTGCCATATGTCCCCCAACAGAGGGTGAGGCTGCTGAGATCTCTCAGCTGAAGCTTCTCCAGGCTGGCATGTCAAGCCCCCGCTGATTCTAGTCAATGGGGATGCACCTGCAGGTGGGCAATCGCCAGTGGGCCAAAGAGAATTTCCCCCAAGCATTATATGTTTTATGGAATATTTCAAAAACTGTATTTATGACTCATGTCTTTGGGGAGCATGGCCAGTGGTTAACCACTGAGCATGCCCACGCAGCCTTGCAGAAACAAAGTTCTGATCTAGAACCTGGTGCATGTACTGAGAAGCTGCCACATTATTGCACTTTCTTGAGAACTGCTTTTATCAGTGAATAGATGAGCAAGGAGAGCAGAAGATATGCTGAGTTTCCCCCCCAGTTCTCTTGCCTCAAGCCCACGTATTAGTTTGTGTGGACATCTGGATGCAATTTTTTTGGACCCTTGTTATCCAAAGTGGTCAAATAGCATCAGCATCACCTGGGAATTTGCAAAGAAATGCAGATATTTTTCAGCACCCCCCCCAACTTTTGGAAAGATTATCTGCGTACTAGGTGCTCACCAGATCCCAGGTGATTCATCTGCAGGACAAACACCAAAAACATCTGCTCCAGGCCATCTAATTCCTGTTTCTCCAGCTGGCCCAGACTTGGGAGTCACCTGAATACCTGCTGAACAGACTCTCTGGCTCCTCCCCTGGAGACTCTGATTCAATGGGGATTTTTACTTTACTGGAAGATGAGAAAAGGCTAAAAAAAAGAATAGTGAGTAGTGTTTGTAGGTACCCGCACGTGTGAATTGTCAGGGAAAAGGGCTATAAAAGACATTTGTTTATGGGACAAAGCACACACACACACACACACACACACACACACACACATGCACGCACACACCAATGCCAATGGTCACATGAGGGCAACTTCCTTGTGATGAAAGCTTCAGGAGGAAAAGGGCATTGATTGCTCTGCATGTTTATAAGTAACTTCAGCACATTTTGGGCAGTCAACATTTAAATAACAATTCTGGCATTGACCTTTTCCAGCATTACTGAGTTCAGCTTTGTGTTTCACTGAAGCATCTTCAGCACATCCTTGATTTCCCTCATACACTAAAGAAACTTAAATTTAAAAAATGTGGCCAAGATAGAAAGGCTTAAAGAGAACAGAGATTCCTTCAACCATGGAGAAGGCTGTTTTAGGAGTAAATTAGATGAGCAAAAGCTCTTCGAACTCTCTTGTGTGATCCCTTTCAGTCCTTCCTACTCATGCTTTTCACTAAATAAAAAAGTCTGAAATATGGAAGAGAAAAACCTTTCCACCTTCTAGACAAGCATTTCACTTGGGTCCTCATGGAAGCTTGGAAATCTTCACTCATGAATGAATATCCCAATGATCCAGCCCAAATTATGCAAAAATCAAGGATATTTGGAGTCTAGATATTAAAAAAACACTCGCCTCTTCTTTTGTTTTATTTCTGATAGAATACTTTTAACAATAACAGAAAAGAACTTAAGCGCTAGAAGTGGCCCCAGTGCCCTCTCCCCATCCCTGAAGCTTCTTTTGAAGGAACACAGAAGCCCCAGAGGAGGCAGAAAGATGCTTGGCATGAGCAGGAAGAAGGGAACTGGCCTGCCTTTCTCTTCTCCCACTCAGGCTATGGCTCAAAGCCTGAGGTTCTTTTCATTAATTCCTTCATTGGCTTTGGCAAAGATGAACTGTACCTAGTAACTGACATTCTTAGAGCCCCTTAAGAGTCCCTGGTGGCAGGTGGTTGCTATTTTAAAGCATAAAAATATTAGTTAAGAGAATCAATCAATGAATAAATCAATATTTGTTTAGCATCCGCAATCTGCTTAGCACCATACCGGTTGCAATGAAGTGCAAAAGCAGCAAAACCACGATCCTGCCTGGAAGGAGGCCATCTCTCCAGCGCTTATGAACAAGCCTTGGAACTCAGGAAGAAGTGAGGACTCAGAATTCACAAAGACTTATGTTCAAATACTGATTCTACTGCTGCAGGAAGCTGCTTTGTTCCCTAAGCATTCGTTTTTCTTCCCTGTGGAGTGAAGCTACTATTTATTCCATAGAATGTTACAAGTATTCTGGGCGAACAATTAAAAGTGTTTAACTTAGAGCAAAAATTCAGTAGCTAGTAAATAAAAAACAGTCTTGTTGCAGAAACCAGAAACACCCACACAGGACAATTTGCAAACAAAACACTGAATGTTGATAGATTTAAGGAAACAGAATTCAGAGTAGTACCTACAGGCATTCTCTGATCAAATGGGGCACTGGAGAGCTTTCATACTTCTACAGAGTTGAGAAAAGAAGGGAACAGAGTGGGTTGATGTTTCCTGAGCAGCTTTCATGAGGGAGGTGACTCATGATTTTTTTTTATTATTACTGTATTTAATTTTTTCTTGATTGTATATATTGTGTATATATATGTATACACACATATAGATGTCTGAATATATGTGTGTGTGTGTGTGTATATATCATATCATTGTTGACCCTATGCTCTCCTGCCACCCCATCACCCAGAAGCCATCTTTATCTCAGGTCCACCCCTCCCCCACTCTTACCCTCCTCCCCACTTCTGCTCTATGGCTCAATTCCATTGACTGTTTTATATTTTTCTTGTCCACTTGTTTGTCTTCTCTGTAGCACTCATATAAGTGAGACCAATCCATATTTCTCTTTTCCTTTCTGGCTTATTTCCACTAACATGATTGCTTCCAGCTACAAACATGTTGCTGCAAGTAACATAAGTTTGTCTTTGATTGATGCATGATATCCCATTGTGTAGATATACCACATCTTTTTCAGTCATTCTGCAGTTTGGGGACATTTGGGTTGTTTCCATAACCTGGTAAGTGTAAATAGTGCTGTGATAAACATCTGGGTACAGGTGTCTTTTTTAATTAGCGTTTTTGTATCCTTTGGGGTTGATTCCCAGTAGTGGGATTGCTGGGTCAAATGATAGTTCCACTTTTGACTCATGAAATTTTTAACAGAATGAGGAGCACTCCCAGCTTGTATCTCAACCCACAACTTGTGTGCTCTAAATGGGTTCTGCCATCCACTACATAAAGACAAACACACTTAGTGTAGAAGATTTTCAATAGAAAGAACTTTAACAGAATTAGAGAAAAGGCAAAGAAAATAGTTAAAGAAGTTTCAAGTCAAAGTCATTAATCCCATGTAGGAAAATGCCCAGCCAAACAAGCTTGACCCAAAGTAGGGACACTGAGGCCGGGAAGTTTGCCACAAGCCTAAGGCCCCTTTTTGGGGGGAAAGGGGGAACCCATAGGAAAGGGGAAGAAGGAGCCAGGCAAGTCTAGAAGGAAAAGAGCAAAATCAAAATACAAGTCAAGATAAAGGCTGCTATTTTCAGCCTGCCCACAGGTACCCCCTCATCCATGCCTCTGTCTCTTTCAAGTGTCTCCTTCCATGTCCCCCAAGTCTCTGGTACAGGCCAAGGATGAGAAGCAAGTGCAGCTTCTTCCCCTGTCTCTGCTCCTGCTTACTCCTCAGCTTTCTCTCCCAAGCCCTCTTTAGCTTGCCTTTGCTGCTCAGCTGAAAGAAAGTGGGGCAGGGAAACGGGGTCCTCCGTTTTCTAGGGGATTCAGGGTTCCATCATGAGGAGCTATATGAAAGTCCAGTGAGACAGATCAAGACCAGTGGGGCACAAAGAAGTGACCCTTGTACCTTTCACATGTCAGTTTTGCAACCTGATTGTCTATACATGCGTACTCACTTCCCTGTCACTTTCAAAAGTTTACTCTCAGTTTTGTTTTCCCACTCAATTTTCTCTATAGGCATTAAAAGCATTTCTCTCTAGGCATTAAAAATACCCAACTCAACTGAGGTTGATGTATGGGCAATAAATGGCATGTACTTAAAGCACACAATTTGATGAGATTTAATAATCTTCACTCCAGGAAATCTTAACTCCATTTGAAATACAGAAAATTTCCATTATAATCCCATCCCTCCCTCTTCTCCCTGCTCCCCACCTCAAAAAAAAAAAAAAAAAAAAAAAGAACCCTTGCCCTGTGAAGATAGGCCCTGTCTATTCCTGAGGCTAAAACTGCCTTTCTTTCTATAGCTCTGGGACTATAAATTATGACATTTGCTTTGCATTTCTAGACTTGTATAAGTATGAAGTTACACACTAGATTGTCTTTGCACCTGGTTTCTTTCTCTTGGCAAAACGATTTTGAGATTCATCATATGGTTGTAAGTTTTAGGAATTCATTTCTTTCTGTTCCAGTGTAAACACAAACCTCAGCTTGTTTATCTGCTCACCTGCCAGTGCACAACCACTTTGTGGTAGGTCACATCCACTTTGGAACCGATGGGAATATTGTGGCAGGGATTTTAATGTGTAAGTCTTTGTATGAATATATTTTTATTCTTCTAGATAAATATCTAGGAGTTGAATAGATTATTGTATGTTAGATATATGTCTAGTTTTTGAAGAATCTTTCAAAAGTGCTTTTCCATTTTAGATTCTTAGCAGCTATACATGAGAATTTTAGTTTCTCCTATCCTCATCAGCACTTGCTCTGGTCAATCTTTCTAAGTTTAGCTAATCTAATTTTTCAGATGATTATTAATTTTGAAAATCTTTTCACATACTTAATAGTCTTCTATATACCTTATTCAGGATAACATATATGAAAATAGTTTGCCCTTTTCTTAATTAGGTGTATATCATCCTTTGTCAAGTGACAAATACATGTACTTTAAATATAATATTTCATAATATTTTTACATGTGATTTTTACATTTATAAATGAGTTTCTCCTATTCTGTGACTTAACTTCTCATTTTCTAAATGGAATTATTTGAAGAGCAAAAGTTTTTAATTTTAATATATTCCAATTGATGAGTATTTCTGTCTTATCATCAGTATTATTTGTGAGCAATCTAAGACATTTTTGTTTACCCGAAATTTTTTTCTAGGAATTTTGGAGATTCAGATTTTATATTTAGTCGTATGAATCATTACCAGTTAGTTTCCTAGGCATTTTAACACACTCCCAGTCTCCAAGGTCATGCCAACAGCTTCTGTTTATATCCCCTTTATCCCAGATTTTGCCTTTCAACTCCAAACCCTTGAGCTCACTTGTCTATCCACTTGGATAGGCTCATAAGTTTCTAAAAACTCACCATTTCCAAAATAAGCATTCTCCTTTTCTCTCCACATCCATGTATCCTTCATTTGTCTGTTTTAATGAATGGCACCATCTACCTAATTGGTCATGGCAAAATATCTTCTTCCCTGCACCTGTATCCAGCCCATCAGTGAACCTGTCTATTTTATCTCATATGAATCTGTTTAGAAGCTTCAGACTTTAGCCAGGATCACCACCCTTTCCCCTGGGTTGCTGCCAAGGCCTGGGGTCTTTACACTCACACCTGCCCTGTTTCAACTTCATCAGTAGCCTTATCCTTAAAAACTCAGTTTCAGCTTCCTTGGTCATTCAGATAAAGGTGATACTAACCATTCCTGTGCCCCTTCTGCCTGTATTTTTACCCATTCTTTCCTCCCATCAGGTCTCTCCTCACTTTTAGGCCCAAATGTATTAGTTTTCCTGAATTTTCTCAAAGCTGTCTACCTGTTTCCCTCGGTACCTTTATGGACTATTGCTCTCCCAATAGCAAGACTCTTGCTACTTGTACCCCTTCCTTCAGACTTCAGGTGGGCTCCTCTAATGCCCCCCCTTATAAGAATTCTAGAAGCCCCCTCACATGTACTATGGCAACTGCATGATCATACATCTCATTACTGGTGTGACATGCATCTCTTGAGAAATGATAGCTTCTTGAGGACAGCAATTGTTTCTGCTTGTCCTAGCTCTAGCTCTACCATGGGGCATGTTTCCTCGCACATATAGAGGGATATTATTGATATAAATATTGACTGAATAAATGGATGGACGAATGAAAACAAGAGAAAGGTTACCTTATTTGAAAAGAAGGGGAGGCCCTGGAAAAATATCACCAAGTGAGGGGGGTCTTGGTGGTTGTGGGAAACATGTTGATTTTCTTTTTGAATTGGGAATCAATAAATAATTTTCTTTCCCCAATCATGGAAGCAGACAACTAATTATAGCAAAGACTGATGGGACCTACGTGGCTCTTAACATCAACCTGCAATCAGCTTTCGAAGCGTCTGGTAAACTAGTTTCAGCACAAAAGATGCAGATGTAACTTTGAATTCTCTGATCACAGCAGCTTCCAGTTTAAAAGCAATTAAGTACAGGCATCAAAAGGCATAAGCAACAGGGGAAAGTTCAAGTAGAGAAAGATACTTTCATGAGCCAATTGGAAAAGAGACAGGATTTTTCACTTTTCCTCTAGAGCTTTCACAAATCCTATTCACAGCAATGTGAAGCCCAGTTCAAGGCTGACTGTGGAGAGGGCAGGGTCTGGTGGAGCAAGTGGGGGCTCAGGCAGGGAGGGCTGGAATCTGGATCCCAACTCGGTGTGAGTTCCCACACAGCAGCAAGATGCACACAGACTTGGATATTGCCACTTGCCTCAGTTTATCAGTAATACATTATGTATGAATCCTCCTCTTAGAGGCTTGCTATTCAATTTCACCCATGGAAGCAACTAAATGCACTGCTGGGTATTTGGTAGGAGCACAGATCTGATCTGTTTCCCTTCCCCTCTCCTCCCCATTCATTCTCAAGATATAGGGCTGTTCAGGTAACTTCTTTCCAGGGCACAGTGAATGTCTGCAATAGTCTTGCTCTCATTTATTTCTAAACTGGCATCACACATGAGACTTTGCTAAGCATCCTTTCCCAGACTCTAAAGTTAGCTTCATGAAGGGGCTCACCTCTCTATGCTGCAGGGAGTGATGTGTCCTTGGGTAGATAAGAAGATATGGTCTCATGTAGAACATGTAGAGGATACGCTTTCTAATGGTGTTTGCCCCTATCCACGTGGTATGTCACTTGTAGGGTCGCCTGTGAATTTCCCCCAGATGGGGTAGTGGAGATAAGCTGCCTCTTCTCTTTAAGAGAGGTCATACCACATGTTTGGTGGTCATGGACCCTACAGTGAAATCCCAGCTGTGATCATTATGAGTAGGACTTAAGGGAAGTTCATTGTCTCACCCAAAAAATGGTATAATGACATAGTATCTCATAGGATTATTGTGAAGATTAGAGAAGAAATATAGATAAAGGCATTTGGAACAACTCCTGCCACACAGTCAGCGCATTATGAGTGGCAGCTGTTGTGAAGGCAGCAAGCTGATGAGCAGCAGTTTTTATGCAGTGTCTTCTATCTCTGCTTTCAACCTGCTCAGCAGAAAGGCATAAGATGTCCTTATCTATCACCTACTTCAACTCATAATCATCATGACGATTGTTTTGCATTCACTTTGGAAATGCTCCTCAGGTCACACACATTACTGAGTACTTGTTCTGCTTCACACACTGTTATTGAATTTTGGGGACAGCAACATGAAACACAAGTGTATGACTGCATGAGCTAGTGGGGGAGGATAGAGGTTAGTGGGGGAAATGGGTTGGAATAACTGGTTAGTTTGTGCAGGGTTAGAGCTGCTTCTTGCCAAGGACCTTCAGAGCGAGCAGAGAGGGCTGCCCTGGGTCAGAGGTGTCACCCTAACATCATCCCAGGATCTGGGGATCTTTATAATGATATTATTCAATTGGTATTTTATTTTTCTGGTGTACACTAACGTGCTTTCGTATATCTGAACACCAACTAGACTGAAAAGATTCAACCACCTTTTACTGAAATTTTGTGCTGAGAGCCTTCACATGTTTTCTATCATTTAACCAATTCTCTAGGAGGATAGCCAGATTTCTTCAGAAACCAGGATGCCAGATGGAATAATTTTTTGATGGATGGAGTCCATTACCAGTTTAGGCCATGAGCCCAGGTGATTGAAAAAACATAAATCAGGTGATTGTCTGATGTAGCCAACTCTCTCCAATTTTTAAACCTTCTGCTCCTGATGGAGATATTACCTGAGTCTCCTGATGATAAGAGAATGAGCTCAGTGGATCACCACATGACCCTCTGGACTGCAGCTTTTCTTTTTCACTGGTTTCCAGAACATTGTTTAATTTTTATGCCACATAGGGTTTGGCTGGTGCCGTTTGTTTCTTTGTACGTGGTTTGTTTTATTGCCAGACTAGGTTTTGTGCTGAAATCTACATGGTGTGTGTTTGTCTGATGTTGAAGAGAAGGGGGCAGAAAGGCAAGGAGAGAGAGAGACTCCCTCTTCCTCAGCTGGGATTCACTCTGAGGTTACCAAGTCAGATTCAGTTTTTCAGTTACAGTCCCAAATCTTAGTTTCTGAAGGAAGTCGCCTAATTCAGGCTGCCCTTAGAGAGATGAAGAGTGAAACAGAGCTGGGATGGGTTTTGGGGTTTCCCATTACCTCTGTGGAGCCTGGCCACAGAGTACATCAGGATAGTCTCTGCGGGCATATCCCTGGCACAAGCCCATTTTAAATAACGCATCCAATGTTAATGCACGCTTGAGACCTTGAGACAACAGTGCAGTTCATACTTGTCCCAGATTGATTCATTTTGCAGTAAGCCTGATGCGATTTGCTCAGTGGAAAAATGTCTCTGGCAATTAGGGCAACAACGGGGCATAGCTGGTGGACCACAAGGATGACAAAGCGAGGTGACATGGAAGCTGGGCAGAATTCAATTTCTTCTCCAATTAGGTATTTCAGGGAATGTCCATAGCAAACAATAAATAAAGGCGTTCACAGCCTGCAAGAAAAACTTGAGGGTTCTCCATCAGGAAGACAAGATGCAGAACTCTAAGAAATGGTTTGATGGATGCTTCACCTGTACCCCACTGTTCCTAGGGGTAGAATCCCAGTCTCTCCTTCCTTATTCCCAGGGCCCAGAAATTCTGCCTGTGAGACAAGTGCATAGGCACGGGTCTCTTACCAGGCCAATGCACTGTGCGGAGGAACATGCCAGGAAGCCAGCATCTACTGAAAACTAGGGGTAGGGCCATGTTAGCAAGATCAGCTAACATACCTTACCCGTAAAGATTAGCAGATAGGCAAGAAGAAAGCATAGAGAGGACATGTGCTGATTAGCAGGAACACCGGAGCCCCCCAGGTGATAGTCTCTGGTTACTGGTCCATAGCTAGTGCCCAAAGAGGATGCATTCTGAATACATATCCCTACATACATGCTTTCCCACCTTCTTTGATCTTTCTCTTTCCCTTGCGTCTCAATAAATAAAAGACTGACTTTGGACTGGGCTGCACCCCCTGGGTCAGCCCCTCTTGAGGTGTCATGGTTCCTCTGGGCTTCTTACTGTCCCAACCCCTTGGAGTTCTGAGTAATCTTTTTATTGTCCCACACCATCCCCAGCTGTCACCTGTGAGGCTTTACTAGTGGTGGCAGCTTTACGGTATCTGGAGTTCAAACAGCAGCAGGATGCAGCTAGTGAAGAATGAGCCAAGCTTAAGCTACAAGGGACAGTGGAGGTTTCCAGATCATTGAAGAACAAAGGTCCCTGACCGCTTCACTGGTAAGATCACATGGGAAGAAAGTGGCTCTGGAGACAGGCTGTAAATGATACTAAAAGTGTTTCATTCGAGGGGGGGGGGGAGGGCAGCACCATTAAGGAGAGACATGAAAACCATCTTCAAAAGAAATAAAAAATTGCCTTGTTGGGAGAAAGCAGGTTTGTTCTATATGACACCAGAGGAGAAAGAGAGAATCAGCCAGTTAATATTGAAACAATAGAAGGAATTAACAATGTTAAGTGTCTGCCGACGTTATTCTAGCTGCCTGTATACATGATCATTGTACAACTTTACAGGAAAATTGTGTGAAATGCAGCCATATGCCTTGTGCTAACCATGTGGTAAACAATACGAATCAGCTATTGTTAAAAGCAATAACCCTCACGAAGCACCTACAAGGTAAGCACTATTACTCTCAATTTATGGATGAGACACTAGAGGCTTGGAGGAACTAAATAACTTTTTAGAGACATTCAATACCTTTCCAAGGTCACAAAGCCAGGGGACCACAAGCACCTAAAGCTGCCACAAGTGCACAAGTGGGTCTCTGTTTTGGAGAGCACCCCCCCCCCCCGGTTGAAATAAGAGGGGCCGAAGCCAGAGGTGCTTTAGAAGAGCATCCTGCTCTGGCTTGGGGTCGGGTTAGAGGTTGTTGAATTCAATTACTTCTAAAGTTCTTTTCTGCTCGATAATTCTATGATTGGAATATTTTTCAAGTTCTGCAAGGTAGACTATGCCTTTAATGCATTTCAGGATACACAGTCATGTGGGAATATGAAACTGGAGAGATGGTCACAGAAGGTCAAGGACACAAGGACTATGGTTCTACAGTTAAAGACTGGAGTTCCAGTTTTCATCTGAACTCTCTCTTTGCCAAAGGCCACATTTCCTAGGTCTCATTCCACACACAATGTGCCTGCTGTCACCAGCTCTGCCACCTCGGTGGTTGGCCTTGTTAGGCAAAGTGGCAGGAAGCTAATCAAGGAAAATGCATAGACAAGTGAAGATTATTAGAAATGATCTGAGTCTCCAGAGGAGATAACCTGATGGGCACCAAGAGCCTCCCTAGGGGAAATGACTGACTAGGAAACTCCAGGCGGAGGAGTCACTCCTTGACCTCCAGATAAACATCCACTGGAATAAAGATTAGACTTTTATGCAGCCAAGGAGGACTTTTAATGCTGGGAGAGAAAACAAAACAATGGAGGGAATATTTAAGGAACAGCTGGAGGGAACACAATTGGAATTCATCCTAGCTTGTCTGGAAAGATAAAAAACTCAACAGGAGTCACAGTGCTTAAGTGAAGATAGAAAGACTAGAAAACTAAGGAGAGGGAGAAATTGGAGGCGGGAGGGGGGGGCAAGGAATACCAAGTAGAAGTCTCTTGTGGCAGATGAAGAAAAATATAGGAAATACATATAAGAGATTATCCCAAACACCAGAGGCTCGTAGAGAGGGCAATCAGAAAGCACAGGGGCCATCCGTGTCCATGGTGATGGCATGTCAGCAGTTGCTGAGCAGTGGGGGATGGTCAGGGCCATCACATTGATGGCACAGGCTGTGGATGGTGGTTCTGCTTGGACTGGGTGGAAGAAAATGTTGAGTCATTACAGAGGACAAAGACAGAACTTGAGTAAAGAGTTCTTATCCCTTAAGGCTATATTTCAAATTCTTGAAGAGTTCTTGGTCGAATAAGTGATTTTGGAGGTTTAGTCATTGAATAAGCATTTCTAGAACATCCACTGAGTGGGGCCCTGTGCTCGGCACTGGAGAGATGCTGAACAAGACCCACCCACATTCTGAGGGAGATTAACAGGGGTTCCCTGAAGGGACTGAAGCAGAGGAGGACCCTACAGTGTTGACCTCCCAGTTCTTTGACCAAATTCTCAATTTGCTCTATTTCAGGACATCCGAATACCCGGAAAGTCATCCAAGTTATCACTGAGGGGGGACATCAAGGAAGATTCCCACAGAATTAACACAATGCTGAAGAACAATTTGGCTCTGGCTTCTCCCTCACACTCTTGCCCCTTTGGATAAAACTTGAGTTAAAATTGGAACTGAGGAAGAAACAGCGCAGCACAGGACGTATTCCTGGCTACTCACTGAGCCCAGCCCTTTGCACCATGCTGCCCTGCCCTGCAGGCCTCTGCCTCAACCAGAGTCCCTGGCAATGGCAGTTCTAGAACCTGGGTTCATTCTTACTCTGTGAGAAAGCTGTGGTCTCCCCTGCATGGGTCTCCCCTTTCTGCTATGCCAAGATTTACCCATGGACAGAAGGGAAGACGTTATCAGGGATATGAAAGCAGTGGGCACACGCCTCTGAGCTTAGCGATGTAAGACTCTGAGGAACAGATATTGCACTGAATCCATGTGTGGATTTTGTAAAGCCTTTTCAACGAGAAATCCCATGGTTGATACGGCTCTTAACTGAGGCTCTGAATCATGAGAGAATGCATTTTTGTTATAAAAGCGAGGTCTTAGCTAGACATGTGAGTGGGGTACCATAAACAAAACGAAGGGGGGAGAAAGAAAACCTGGAAGCAGGTGAGATAATGAAAATCAGGGAGGCCGACTCCAGCCTGGGGGTGGACATAAGGCTAAACTGGGCTCAGATGCAGGATGTGGGGTTACCTTCCTGTCATGCCCTCAGTCCCAGTTTCTTGACTCTTTCCATTATAACCCAGAGAGCCAAAGATTCCCTTACCCATCGTGCACTGACAGGCCTGTATCTGCAGGTGACAGGATGGGACTGGTACACAGCTGCAGGGAATGAGGAAGCCAAGCTGAGTCCCTGTGCAGATGTCCCCTGGCTTCCTGCAGGGGCAGAGTGCTCTAGTTTCTGCTCTTGGGGCTGCCTGCTCTCCAAAAATGTGCTTCTTCATGGCCAAAGTTTTTGAATTCTGCCCTTTGTTCTGAATGGGAAGGATTACACATACACTATAGAAAATACGCAGCTGGGTATTAGGAACAAACGATGGCTCTTTGTTCTACAGAAATAGTAATGTATTTTAAGTCACTGGTTAGTGATGAGGAGGCCCAGGGACTGTGGAGCCAGACTGCCTGTGTTCTGATCCTCCTTACTTCTTATTAGCTGTGTGACTCCAGGCAAGTTCCTGAGCCTCACTGAGCCTCAGCTTCCTCACTGCAAAATATAGGTAATGAAACCACCTTCCTTATGGAGTCGTGGGCAGATTGCTAAGTGTGGTGACACATGGGAAGCACTAAGAACAAAGCCTGCAGCATAGCAAAAAAACAGTAAGTAACAATTCCTGTTTCTCCCTTCTATGGTCTAAATATGCACCCCCTACCTCCAATTCATGTGTTGAATCCTAACCCCTAAAGTGACATGGGGTTTTTGGTGGGTGATTGGTTTTTGGTGGTGATTGGTTATGGGCAAGCTGCTCTCAGGAATGATATTAATGCCCTTATAAAAGAGACCCCAGAGAGCTCTCCAGCCCTCTTCCAGTATGTGAGTACAGAGGAGAGGCAGCAACTATGGAACAGGAAGAGGTCCTCACCACAGCAGACCTGGGCAGGTACCCTGACCTTGGATTTCTAGGCTTCCAGAACAGCAAGAAATAAATGTCTGCTGTTTATAAGTTACCCAGCATCCCAGTGGACAAACACCCCTGCTCACTATTATCAACTCACAAAGGTAGGCAGGAGGAAGGAGGTTCGTCTCAGGCTGCCAGGGTCTTCACTCTCTCCACACAACAGCTGCTGTCTTCTCTGCACTTTGTGTGTCGGCACCAAGGAGCCCATGCTGGCAGGATGCTGGGTACCTGCCGACCAGGGGTAGAGCCTGACCGGAAGCTGCACGGCCATGAGGCTGTGGAACTTGTGCTGCTCAACGGCCCCTAAACTGTCTCCTCGGAGGCAGTGTTGCTGAATGATTAGGGGTCAGTTGTGGAGAAGGGGGTGGAGGACCATCCACAAGGAATGACCCACCTCAGCTGCTCTTCCTACCAAAAGGAAGGAGGGAGAGAAGCCAGGACAGTCCTGGAGACTGAGCCAGTGGTAACCAAAAAGTGTGAGTAGCTTATCCTCTGAAATCCCCATCTGTTGGGTAAAAATGGCACATTTGGATTATCTATGGGAGCCGAGACTCCTCACTGGGAAAGAAGATACTGCTGGAGAAAAGAGAAAGTGAGGCAGTCTCCGGACAAGATGCACTCTTTTGAGCATTTGTGGTAGGATGCTGACTACAAGGTGAGGTGAGAGGGCAGGATGGCCCAGTCAAGGGATGAGGCTTTTCTCTTTGGAGATTGTCCTGGTGGTCAGGGGCCAGTTGCACTCAAAGTATGAGACTCTAGACACTGGATGGGGAGGGTGGCTGAGTGAGCAGCAGCGTATACACCTCCCACTTTCTCAAAGTCAGGGCTCTGTACATGTGCTCTGCGTGGGACACCTCACCATCCACCTGACAATGCCTGTCCTATTTCAGGCAGCTCAGGTTGTCTTCCCTGGACCACCTTGACTGCTGGGCACCCACACACTCAGGGAGGCAGTCTTCCATACCCCTGACCTGTGCACACACACATATCGCAGTCTCTCCCCCACAGCAACGAAACTGTCCCTCCTCATCCAATACCAAAGCTCACTGTGAGCCCCTGAAGACAGGATGAACCACCAGAGTCTAACCAGTTTCTGGAGCCAAGTAAGGCTCATAAATGTTTGTTGACAGAATGTGTGATAGAATGGATGAGACGACTACTTGACACCAGTGGTCTATCCAGAATTCCCTCATCTGTTTCCACGATCTTCCTCCCACTGGGAGATGGTGAGGTTCAATAAACACTTCAGAAATGAGAAGTGAGCATTTCTATGCATTCTGACTTCTCTTTGTATACAACATATATTTATCATTATGGGATTTGCCAAGATGCCACTCTGACAAGCCAAGGGGTTGCAGGTATTCACAATTCTTTCATCTTCCTCATGTCCAATCCATCACATATCCAGGGCAGAGTGGGAAAATGAAAGCAACCAGCTCCAACGGACCCACTACAAGCCTTAAGCTGTCATATCTCGAAGGTCAAAGCTGCCAGACGCTGATGGTCTTTTCATTTCTTTTTCTTGACACCCATCAATGAAAGCAATGGTGAGTAAAAGTTGTACCTGCCAGGAAAGGAATTGTCCTTTGTACTTAGTAACAACCTTCACAGCTGAGGTGCACTCTGACAGCTGCTTCCTGAGCCCCAGGGAGGATCACACATCTATCCTGGGGCATGGGTGGAGGGTGGAAGAAGGCGCTTCTCACCCGTTCATCTTTAAAGACTTCTCTGTGATCTGGGCTGGCTTTAATTTTAGACCCAGGGCTTCAGTTTAAGAGGAGTCACATTGTAGAACTACCTTAAATTGATCAGATATCCAATCACCTAATGCAGAACATCTACTATGTGCTGGGTGCTATGCCAAACATCAAGGGGAACTAGAACTTGCCAACCTCAAGGCTCGTGGTCCCAAATCAGATGAAAAATGGGTAGAGGAGCCTTTTTGAGAAAAACTTTTTCTGACTGGATGAGAACAAGCCTCTGTTTCCCCAGAGCCAGGCATGACACTGTGTTCAACTGCAAAAAGACCAGGGTTCCCCCCAAAGTTGAGGAAACAACGTAAACAGATAATAACAAAAAAGTCCCCGAAGGTTTGTCTTCGCCTGTATCCCCCCCATAACTATAGGCAAATAACTGTACCTCTTTAAGATTCCATCAATTTGTAAAATTGAAGATAATAAGATGTATGACATATATGAGCTTGAAATGAAATTAGCTGACAGATGCTGATGTACCTGGTAACATCAACATGCACTGTACACAATATCGTAGCTGTCTCCTAAAAACAAGAAGGAGCTCTGTGCCTTTTAACCTAGGACCCAGGTGAGAGTCAGTCTTTCATCTTCTGAAGAACAGATGGTGGAAGGGTGGAAATTCCCTTGGACTCTGAAGGGCCCACCTCTCTCATCCATGTTCTTCCACATCCCCAGTGGTCTAGAAAGCACATTCCTTTTGGAGCAATATGAACTGTATCCTGAGTAGATTCACCCATGGAGACCAGTATCATATATAGTCTGGATCCAGCCCAGCAAGCCCATTTTGGATTGCTGAGGCAGGATCACATCAGGGTGAGAGCCTTGCCACTCCTGCCCACCCGGAAGAGGAGAAAAATGGCACTCTACTCTGTATATAAGTCCATCTCATCTCTCCATATTTTCTCCTTATCCTTTAGTACATGGTTATGGAAAGCTACCGGCTTGTGTGAGCAACTAATTCAAATTGAGGTGTTAGTTGTGACTATTCATTTTGATGCACACATAATCCTGGTGTTGTTTTCTAAGAAAATTGATGCTTATGTTCCTTTTGAAGACAAAAAAAAATCCATGTCATTTGGGATGGGCTTAAATGGTATGAATTCTGTAAAATGTGGGGTCAAGATTTGTACCTCCAAAGCTTGAGAGAGATCATGTTAATGGCTTAAATTCCCAAATCCTCTAGAGGCCATCAGTATTTCAGTAATTATTTCAATATGGCTCCTAAAGGGAACCGGTACTTTGAGGTCCAACTTAGAGAACACAAGGGATCACTCTGTGAATATGGGCTGTAAACTCGCTAACCTTGGCTCACTTCACCCATACCCCCCTACAACTCTGAGTGGCCTAGAGAAAGGTCAGTGTGGGCCCCTTGGAGGATATCTGGGAGGGAGTGAGGCTGGGGGGCACCAGGACCACCTGTTTCAGATGTTCCTTAATCATCAGGACAAGCCCAAGATGTGGCCCACAGTTACCACTGTATGAGAGAAAAGCTGAGACAGCAGTTCAGAGATTCACCCAAGCTCACACAGGGCATGCAAGTGACTGTCCACTCAGAACCCAAGCCTCCTGGACGAGCTCTGCTCAGAGAACCCTGAGCTGCCCACCTGTTCCCACACCAGTTGCTCGAGAAAATGCCCCTGACAAGCCCAAGTGTGAGATTTAAGGCTTTAAAAAAATTATCTTTAAAGCCTTTGAATGGCTTTCTCTTTTTAGTGTAAATCACCCAGACATTAAAGTCCTTATTGTATATTTATTAGTGTGCTACTCAAACCAAGGGGAAAAGAGAGAAACTGATGCTATGAATGACTTTGAAAGTGAGAAAAAGCTGGGTCTGAAATTAAATCATTGTGGCACTGCCACTTGAGGGCATCAATTTCAATAAATGATCACCTTTTTTATTCCTGACCCCTATTTATCAAGCAGGCGGCATTTGGGGAGGACTCTGACAGGGGATGCTGGATGCCCCAGGCCTCTGAGGTCCCATGTTGGCTAGCTGGCCATACGGCCCTTGGCTGACAGAAGTTAAACCCACACAGCTTGACAAAGGCAGTCAGGCATCTTTGCAGAAGCATGTACCTTGTGGCATCTCTCCTACACTGTGCCCCATCTCCAGTCTATTTACAAGGACATTTGGGGTTTCAGACATTAGCTGAGGATGGTGACTGTGGGACAGCAAAAGCTAGTCTGTTTGCCAGATTGGGGAAGACCCAAAGAGAAGGTGTCTGGAGGTGGAGACAACCATTTCTTGCTACCTCTGTCCATCCTGAACAGCCAGCTGAGGTAGATGGCAGGCAATGCAGAATGGGGGGGGGGGGATCTCCACTTAGCAGGTAAGGGAAAGAGACTGGGAAAGCTGTGGTTGGCTCATACCCAGGCCATAACTAGCAGTGGAGCCAGGACTGAAACCACACACATCAATATCTCTTTGGGCTAAATTACTCTGGCAGATTTCCCTCTAGAGTGTTACTGCTTTTAAACTTGGGATCTTGGCTCAGAGCTGATTGGGTTATATAAACATGGCCATCATCTGGTTATCCAGCATCCTCTGGGGTTTGTCTTCACCTGAAAAGGGCAGCTGCCCACTTTAATCTGAGGGTAGTGAACTTGAGAATTTCTTGACGCAACTGTTCAGGCCTCACATAGCAGAGCAACCAGGCTCCCAAGGTCAAGCTGTAGCTGAGTCCTGCCTGGAACCTGGACATGTAGGGCTCAGCTTTCCCCATCACCCATCAACGAGGGAGAAAGAACTCAAATCTCCCAGCGCTGGGGTGAATATCCTGCAGAAAGGTGAAGCTTTGCACCAAGAGAAACTTATTTCTCTGCTACCTTCTGGAAAGAACCTTATTTGTGGTGTGAAATGGCCCTGATGGCTTATCTTGGCTCCAGCCCCAGTATCACCAGATTCTTAGATTTAAAACATCTTTTCAAGTATTAGCAATTCAAATGACGGGCAACTTCGATTCCCTCAGGGCCCAGTTCTTCCCTCCAAACATTGTGTAGCTCTGGTCACACATACTAAAGTCCCCACGTACCTGCAGTAGCAGGAGAAGTATTGCACAGGTGTGTGTGAGGGAGGAGGGGAGCTGGAGGAGTTTGTAAGGGCTATCTCGGAAGGAGCCCTGGAGTCCAAAGTATTATCTGCCCCAGAGCTTCCAAGAGGGTACCCTTGCATGGAGACAGTGGCTGCCAGATTGCTCATTCTGAAACAGCTTTCAGCAGAAAGGCAGAAAGCATGGCAGACAGCAGGAGTTGCTGGCTGGCGAGCTAAAGGCAGTCTTTTAATATCTCTGGACTCCACTTGCAAACATCTGCCCAAGCATGTGCTGTTGCTGTTTTACTTGTGTCCTCCTTATGGGGCTGAATGCTCCTTGAAAGCTACACCCACGCCGTCTTTGGCTGTGTCTTCCCAGACTCTTTTACAGGAGGCACTCAAACCCTGGTTGCTTAATGAGTGTGTGAGCTGAAAGAACCCACATTTATTAGGTGTCTAGTAAAAGTGGGCACCAAGTGAGCCATCCTCCTTCTGCCATTTCACAAGGCACTATTAATTACATTGATATTATCGTATCCATCCAATTCATGGGATCATTGTGGTGTCTAATTTCCAGCTAAGATGTCCCATGCCTGCTTAACTCTGTGGCCAACCAGGGCTGCACTGTTTCACAGCCCTGGTTTCTCTGCTTGCTTGCTGCAGCTACCATTCTTGCCAGGTAGGTGAGAGGCTGGGCAGCCCTATTGTCCGTCTCTGGAGAGGTCTCTGCCAAATTAGGCCACCTCAGCTCAGATACTGTGATTCATTAGCCCTTGTGCTTGCCACAGCCTTCTGGGGAGCAGCAGCTACATTTCTCCAGCAGCTTTGCCTGCCTCCAGTGCCTGTAAGCAGGCTGTTGCTCCCCCTGATGTGGCAAAATATGCTCACAATTCCATGGCTTCAGAGGGACTCGGTCACCCTGACTTGTCATTCCTCAGCCCACTCTACTGAGTCAGCTCTCTCCAGCTGACTTTATTATGACAACTGCTTCCCTTGTTACTGCAAACATGGAGTGTTGTTTTCCAAACAGCGGTCCCTAAACCACCATGTTCTGAACTGAGAGGAAGTTAGCCTCCCCTAGAAACACTACAGTCATTACCACCAAGATGTCACTGCATCGCCTCCTCTCACAGCCAGGTGCTGTGCTCTGGGATCATCTCAGAGGAGAGGTGACTCAAACTGCTGGGAATCTCAGACCCACAGGGTTCTTGAAATTGGCATGTGCCCCATAGTGAGAGACTGATGTGTCTCAAACCTTTGTGACTAAATCCTGAGCAGAGCAGGGCAGTATGGAGTATGAGATAATGGCCTCTTATACTTGCATCCTGTATTGTGTGAGCAAAATGCTTTCTTGTACTAACAAACAGAGGCAGGACTAGCATCATTGCCCCACTGTACAGATGGAAATGTCACCCCCACTCACAGAGGCTTGGGAGATGATGGTATTTCCCTGAAGTCATGGAGCCAACACTGGGAAGGGAAGAGTTGCCATGGGAAGAGGAGGCTCTGACCAGCTGGGTGGAACATATGCCCCAAGTGGCTATGGCAGCCTCCACAGGAAGTTCGTGGGTTGGCCACAGTCTGCATTCTTATCTCCCCATTCTTGACACAGGGAGGGAAGGCTGCCATCAGTGCCCCTTGGATTCATCTACTGGGGCACAGAAGAATTGAGATCATCTCCATTTGTGGGGTTCTTTCATCATCTTCTACTCCTCTTTCCAACCCACCCATCCCTGCTGAGTTTCTGCTGAGAGGCCGTGGGCTTCTGGGAAAGAGAATAAAAGATGAAAAGGAAAACAAACCAGGAGTTCAGTTTGGGTGATACCACTTCCTAGTGCTTCTTTCTGCTGCAAATTTCTCATCTGTTACATTCCATGCAGACACCTGCTGGTGTTGGTAAGCATAGGGGAAGGAAACTCCATCCCACTTTCCATGGCTGGACATGCTAAGGAGTTGCCCTCTGCCTGGCTATGTGATGCAAGGAGATGGGAGGTGCCATCTGGCACACTTCCACTGCATTTCAGGGTGACTGTGGACATCCCTATGTGACATCAGTGAAACACCTAAGCCACATGTGCTTCAACTGATTGACTACCTGAAGTGCCCTTGGCTTGCAAACTTGGAGGTCAGAATAAATAGTGCGTAGGGTGAGGGCAGTCCTTACATGACGGTGCCAAGACCCCAGCTGCCATGGATGGGAGGATTCACAGGAAAGGGAGGTCTCACTAGAGGGAGCTCAGTTCCATGGCCAACTCATCTGAAAGAGTGGGCAGCCTACCGCTGGACATTTCTGATTCCTGTGAACAAAGCAAGAGGTGGCCAGGTGCCTCCCAGCCAGTTCCCAGCACCTCACAGGGAAGAAGATGGTTATGAATTTAGGTTTGGGGAGAGCACACCTCTTACAGTCAATATTTCATTCTTGCTGGGAATGTAGTAGCTGAGTACACAACACAATGCTAACCACTAAATGATCAAGGCCTATAGCAGTTAATACAGCTGGGCCTGGAGCAGGACATGGAGGGCATGGGGATGGAGATTCTGCAGACATGTCTAAGGAGGCCATATAGCTTTATAGGAAAAACAATAAACAGATTCTCTAGACGTCCCCTTCCCTCCCCCCACTCCACAAGTGGTGACTGAGTAACATCATCAGGTGGGATCCTTGTGAAAGGTATGTTTTTAAAGGAAAGTCTAAGCTCAATTAGAAACTTGAAGTCTTTCCCCTGTAAACACATCACAAAGAAGGACTCCCACTTAACTAAAGTCCTATGGTGGTATTTGTGATTATGAAATGAGAAGAATGAGCGGCCACTGAGATACTCTGATTCAAGTTTCCCAGTATCATTGCAGAGGACTGATAGGGCCTGCACAGGAAGCAGCATCTCCCAGAGGCTTCATACTGTTCACTGACATGGGTGTTAGGTGTGACTTTAGTGCTACCTAAGTCTCGGAGGATCTAGAACAAAGTTCTGTTCTAATTGCTACTGAACTGATCCTGACATGGTGTCCCTGCCAATTCTGCTCTGCTCAGCAGCTCTCCGCAGGCCCTGCTTGTGTGGCCAAGCAGTTTGCCCTTTTTCTGCCTGTCCAAGTTCTGCTCTAGCGCTCAGTTTCCAGCATATTAAGTGACTTTCATTTTGGCCCTACAACACCCCCCTTGGCTGTTTTCTTCTTGGCTCTGACTGGAATCTGGGAAAGGAATATGTTTAACACTCATCACATGCCCACCCTGTCAGCTGGTCCTCTGCCTCTGGCAGGACTGCCATCCTGGGTGGCCAGAGGGCCCTGCAGATCAGTGCCCAAGATGCCACCCAGGCAGGACTAGCAATAATGGCCCAATCTGGACCCGACTCACTAAGGCAGAATGGTAAGTTTTAAGTAGATGTCACAGACTCTGGAAATTTGCAGCCAAGAGCCAAGTGGCCTTTGATGTCATCAATTCTGGGCATGGGGAGAGACTTACCCATGCTTCCCTGGAGTGGGCACCAGGAGGATCTCTCTTCCAGCCTCGTTGTGGGGCAGCAGCTGGGCGACATACCTGCCGGAGGGCTGCAGGTGCCTGTGCACTGATACTGCCAGTTTGCAGTGCTCGCTGCTGCTCCTCATCCAGGGGCTCAGGATGGTGTGCTTGGAGTGAGCAGACGTGTTGAGGAGGATGAAGGAACCTGCAGAGAGACAGGAAAGTGAGTCTGCAGATGCGATACACAGGAGAAATGGCAGAGGCTCTGGGCAGGAAGATGGGCCAATGGTATCTGCGTTAGTAACGCTGGCATGGGGGAGTTTCTCGCCTTCTCTGCACATGCCCAGTCCCCTTCCCTTCTCTGAGATGCTCTTATAAAATGGGAACCCTGAAGAGAGAAAATGGTAATTGGATGGACACTTGGGCTTACAATCAGGTAGGTCAAGGGCTTGTGTTCACCCCCTACTAACTGACTACATGCTGGAATTCAGGTTCTCCTCCATAAAACGGGAATGAACATCTATTTCAAAGCTGGCCTTGAGGATTATGTGCAGAGTATAGAATGCACTTTGCAACATGTTAAGGAGAGGAAGTACCCTATTAAGTCATCAACTATTCACTTTGACTGTCTTTAAAGTTAAAACAGAACAGCACACACTTTCTTTCCCAGCTTATAGGCACAACTAGACAAACTCCATAGAAAACTGGGAGATCCGAGGCAGTATCAACAATCTCCAAGCTGTGCTCAGAAGCAAGAAACCAAGCCAGGTGCTAAGACATCCTTACAGATGTGCATCCTGGCCTAGAAGGCCAATGAGTGCCACTCCTTCATGACTGTGCCCGTGGGCCAGGGTATCAGTGCCATCTTGTGAACACCCAGGGAGAGAGGGGTGATTCTTTACTCTGTAGGTCAGAGTGTGAATCAGAGGTGGCTTGAGTTTTTCACATCACATCCAACCCAACTTGGGACTCAGCTTAGATCTCTTGAACAACTCAAAGTTTCCCAGGAATGGATGGGCTGGCTCCAGGCTCTCAACAGTTATGACTAGTTTAAGATTTTCCTTGAGTGGTGGGGGGTGTGGAAGCTATCAACTGAGTCACATAATGCTATAGTTAAGACCATGGCTTCTGCCTCTTTGCTTACTAGCTGAGTGAACTTGGGCAAAGTATTAGCTTATTCTGGTTTCTGTTTCATTGTTTATATAGTGGGGTAAGAAGGGTTGGTTGAACCCAATAATCTTTTAAGATCCATTTCAGCTCTTGAGCCTATGAGTCATTTGCAACTGTGTCCACAAAAATGGCCTTACAAATCCCTCTGGGCAGTGCCTGCAACCAGAACTTCCCTCTGGGGCAAGCCAGCCCTGATGCTGGTAGCAGAGGCCAATGACCTACAAGAAGCATATGTACACAGGGACTACTGTAAGCATAAAAACACAGCACCATTTTATTGTTCCAACATTCCTTTTAATGCATTGACTTTACTTGCCACACTTCTACCCTGAAGTTTCAGACCATTAGATATGGTTCCTTTTGCAGCGGAAGTTTACTCCAACAAGACCGTCAACATCTGCAGCAGAAGCCAGCTAATGAATGCTCAGCTTTCCTAAACCACCCCGGCTCTTCAAATTAGTCTCCTCCTGCAGACAACTCAATTTACCAAGCAGGTAAATGAACTAGCAGTCTGCAATAAAGCATGATGCAGATGAAAGATGGGAATTCCTACTCAAAGCAAACCATTTTTCAAGGAGAAGGCATCATATCATAAGAGATTTGCAACATTCTGAAAGTCAATAAATGTGACTTCTGGTTAGAAAGAGAATTGAGGTCAGCACAAAACTGCTTAATGTGATGGATCAGGAACATGGAGTCAGTACTAGGAACTGAACCCTCTGTAATTGCTAGCAAGTTTCAGCTTGGTACATGGGCCATGAATTGTTCCCTCCACCCCTAACACAGTGCTTTTGCTCCCCTAGAGAAGCAAGTTGGAGATAAGAATGGGGAATGACTTGTCTAAGTTGTAATCTGAGTAGACTCCTGATCTCTGGACCTGTGCTTTTTGTCCCCTTAGTAGCTTCATCCATATTCCATTGCATTTTTGTCCTAAATATGAATTTCTTAGAGAGCAGAATTCCTAAAAGAACAGGAACACAGGGTGTGAAAGGAGAAAGACAGGTAGTTGGCTACTGGGCCAAATCCAATTGTTCACTGGTTTCCTTACTCATCTTTTTGCCCTCAAATTTCATTTATTGAATGCCAACTTTGAGCAAATACCCAAGCGCTGACTCTATCCTGGGGACACAGACATGAACCAGATACAGTTCTGCCCTCTTACGACCTCCAGGGGAGGTATGGTGATGAGATGCCAGCAGGAGCTATAACCAGAAGGTGAGATTATGATGCCTTAGGACATGCATACAGGTAAAGCACAGATGACCTACACAGGTAAAGCACTTCAGAAGGAGACAATAGATTCAGTTGGACAGTTTCATCAAAAGGATGACACTTCAGCTAGGTGCTAAAGGGAGAGAAAAACCAAGATCTGGGCATAATGTGCTGGGCAGGAGTTGAGAGGAATAGGAGTAAAGACGTAAAGGAAGAAAATGTGTTGTAGTATTTGGTCGGAGAAGTAGGTACAAGATGGGAAAGCTGGAAAGTAAGATGTGGGACTAGCCCATACCTGCCATTTAATTCCTGGCAGAAGATTGTCAACTTTATTTTGTGGACAATAGGGAGTTAGTAAAGGTCTCCAAGTAAGATAGCAGCAGTTTCAGGGAGGTGCTTCGGGAAGAGTATCTGTAAAGTGGGCAAGGGGCTGGAGGAGGAATACTGACTCAGCCTCACCCTACACACAAGGGCAGGGACCCAGCTGTCTTCACTTGCGATGTGTCTAATATGTTAGTATAAAGAAAGGTGTTATGTTGGGGGATGAAACTGAGATTTTGGAATGCCAATACCAGATCAGTGCCAATGCTAGAGCAGGTGGGGATCTTAAAAATATCTCTGGGGAAGAGTCTTAATTCAAGACACTGTGGGCTAAACATGGGTGTGGTCAGGATGAAGCTACCCATATCACACTAAAGGGGTGGGGGGTGTCGCTGTGCCCTGGCAGAGATACTGCACCTATGTTTTCAAGTTGTTGTAAAGTTGAGCTGAAATCAGCAGCTTTTGGAGCTATTTAAAGAATGAAGGTGGGCAAAATAAATCTCAGAAAGATTATATACATAACCACACACACCTGGGAAAGTCTAGTTTCCAGCAGAGAAGAAAATCAAGCTGAAGATGTTGGGCTTGGGAATTCTTTCTGCATTGATATGGCTCCTTCCTAGGCATGGCAACATGTGAATTCTGTCCCTGAGACTCAGTGCCACAAAAATAGGAATCTTTTAAAGTTGACTGGAAGATGGATTATTTTTCCAGTTCTAATATGTGAGATGATGTTTATATGAATTTTTTTTGTGCAACTGGACTATCAATAAGAGACTGAGCTTAAAGTATTTTCACTCTCAATGAAACTCTATAGTTGAAAGCTATCTCTTTATCAGCAGCTTTCCTCTACCAAAATAAAAAAAAAAGGAAAAAATACATTTCATAAGCTCCTTGGGATATTGTTGGTATAAATCTTTTAAAGTCAGTGAGAATTTATCTCTTCTCTCCCTCTTTTCTGTTTCCTGTTTATTCTGCCCAGAATAGCTTGGGGCTATGTGAAGCCTCCTGGGGTCCCTTCTAATTAAGAAGGATGGCCTGGAAGTTCACATACCTTCCCCAGAGTGAACTGGGGGAGGAGTGGAGAAGCAGAACAAGGGTCCTGCCTACACAGGCCAGACTCATGTTTCCTATTATTGGTTTGTGTTGATATGTTCAGTGATTAAATATGAAATGCTGATCCTATTTCGCTTTGGCCATCAGAATGGGGCCTGTGTTACTTTTATCGCAGGCAGCAGGGGTAACATTATGGGCCAGAAACCAAGGGCATGAACCCTGAGATTGGACAGACTCTTTCTATTCAGGCTCTGTCTCTATTTCTAGGCTTTAGACTAATTATTAAAACGTTTTAATATAGGCTTTGCCTATCTCAGATGGTTAGAGATTAAATTAAGTCACACCTCACAGTAGCTAGGACAGCGCCTCGCCAGTGGCAGGATGTGGTAAGTGTTGGTTTCTTGCTTCAAGGGGTGTCTTAGTCTGGAGCTGCTTTGATCTATCACTACACTTGAATCAGCGGACTGAACTGGAGGCCCAGAGCTACAACTACCACGCTTCCTTTGTCTATAAAAGGAAAGGGTTGGATAGAGTCTCTCTAAGGACTTTCACAGCTCCAAACTGTCAGTAATTCTAGCTGCCTGCCTAGAATATTATCCATCTAAAGGAACCATGTCAAGTCTTCAAGCTCTCAAGTCTTAAAGTCTTCTTCTCTCAATTTACCTCTCTGAGGGTTCTATACCAACTCTTTCTTTCTCTTTCTTTCTTTTATTATATCAACAGTTTCAATCAATGGCCAAAAATTTCTTGAGTCTACCTGCTGAGAAGTGAGCTGTGAGTACCTGCTCTGCTTCCTCTTTTCCAATTTACACTAACACATTCCAGGAAAAACCAGTGTCCGAGCATCATTTGTCTCTGCAGATGTTTCTGCCCTAAGGCTGGTACCATCTCTGAATGTCTGGTGTTGAACACCATGCTGGCCAGACAGCTTGTATTTGATGGCCTAAAAAAATCAAGTGATAAATACTCATGGGAAGGAGTCAAATATTCAGAATCACTCCTAATAGTCTTTTTAAAGGAGGAAATATTGGTTTATAAGACAGCATACAGTACAGAGGTACAGGATCATACTCTTCAGATGTATGTGACCCTCATCAAGGCACTTACAACTCTCTATCATAGTCCATTGCCCCTGCCCCCCAACACCTTGCTTTCTACTCCTCCTCCCCCACCTTTAGTCACTTTACTTCTACAGTCAGACATCTAGGGGTTCTGATTGGCTTTCTATGAACCCTTTCTCTGGTTTCCTATATTCCACACGTAAATGAAACCATTGGTATTTGTCTTTCTTCTTCTGATTTATTCGACTTAGCATTTATCCTCTCTAGTTCCATCATGTTGTTGAAAATGACAAGCATTTTTTTATATATAACTTAGTAGGACTCCATTGTACATATACATATACACCTTATCTTCCTAATCCACTCGTCTGTCCTTAGCACTTAGTTGTTCCCAGATTAGTAGTGTTGCAGGTAACATAAAGGTGAATATATCCCTTCTTATTAGTGGTTTTGCATTCTTTGGGTAGACATCTAGGAATGGAATTGCTGGATGACATGTAATTCTATTTTCAATTTTTTGAAAACCCCCTGTTCTGTTTTCCGTAAGAGCTGCACAGTCTACATTCCTGTCATCAGTATATGGGGGTGTTTTTTTCTCCACATCCTTGCTAACACTGGTCTTTTTGATAGGCGTCATTCTCACAGGTGTGAGACAGTATCTCACTGTATTTTTGATTTGCATTTACCTGATATTAATTGATATAAGAGTTTTTTTTCATGTGTCTGTGGGCATCTGTATCTCTTTTTTTTAATTTTTAATTTTTAAACAATTTATTTATATATGAATTTCACATCTCTGTGATCTCTGGGGTTCACCCCCCCTCCCTAACTGTTCCCACCCTGTCCCATCCCCACCCTCAGGTTGTGTACTTCAATTTGGTTGTTGACTTGTTTTGACTTTTCTTCATGGATTTTTGCTTATCTTTCCCATGTCCCATATAGTATCTCTTTTTAGAGAAGTTTCTAATAAGCTCTTCTGTTCATTTTTGATTGGGTTGTTTCTGTTGAGTTGTATGAATTCTTTGTAGATCATAGATAGCAACCATAATTTTAAGAAAGCTATTCTTAATGTTCCTGCTCCCTACAAAGTCTCCAAAAGATTTTAAAGGATTTCTAATTTCTTCTGGTGGCCACCTTTTCAGTTCTAAATATGACTATAGTAATAGTTAATGATGAAGTTGAACTGACTTTCCATTGAATGTATAAGAAAAATGATACTACTCTTTTCTAATTCTTGATTTTTTTAAATCACTTTTTCATGACTTCCCTTTTCAAACTTATATGATAAAATCACTACTTGTGCCATCAGCTTTTGATAGCATCACTTGAGTCTCCTCACTAGGAGATGACACTGGCTGTCTTGTCACCCTTCTCTATCCTCCTCCCCCTCCATACCACCCCCCCCAAGTCAGCAGGGTTTTCCCTTTACATAGTCAAGGCTGGGTAAGAATGATCAATTCTTGTGTTTTGCTCATAAGTTGATGCTAAATGTTTAAAATAAATAAAAAGAACTTTTGTACTGATGATTATATATTTTTTTCACTGTGTAAAACAAAGATTTTATTAACAAACTTCTCTATAGGTGTAGTAGTACATCCCACTTCACAGAGAATATTTTTAGCATCATATGAGTCTCTTTCTCCTTACATTGTCTCTTGTCAAAATTGTGACACATTTAATCTGCCTTATATTTGGTTCAGGACTTTCTTGGGCAGTTTGTCCTTCCAGAAATTTCTAATTGCCTTTTCTTTTATGTCCTTTATACCTTCTTTATCTTTTATGTTTTCCTTGAAAAAGCATCCCTTCTACATTGATCAATTTCCTTCAGTGCAGCTATATTACAGAATTTTTTTTCATTCTTACATTCATTTCACCATCCTTAGGAAAGTTCCTCAGGGGGAATTTTTTTGTGAATTCTGAATATCTGAAATATTTTAATTTTGTCTTCACACTTGGGTTGATGCCTTTTCTGATGATAGTTTCTAGATTAGTATTTTTGCCTAAAATATCTGCAGGCCTTGCTTCCTTATTATCTAGTGTCTGCTACTCATAAGGCTGAGCTGCTTTCATTGCTAATGTCTTTGTGTTCAACCTATTTTTGCCTCTTTTGAAGCTTTTAGGATCTGTCTTTAGTGGTTTTAAAATTTCAACACAAGGTATCCAGGTCTGACTCTATAAAAACTCCTGCACGGTGTTTTCTGGGTTCTTTCAATTAGATGTCTCTTTCATCTCTGGTAAATTTATTTTATTACTTCTATGGTTATTTGATTTCCCCCAACCCCATCTTTCCCAGTCTTGAATTTTTTTGTGGAGTTTTACCTTTCAAGTTAACCTCTGTTACCAAATTTATCTTTGCTTTCTCTGGAGCTGATTTTTTTATGTTGATCTATCTTTTTCAAATTGCTGAGTAATTCCTATGTGGGGTGCTCCTGGATGAACCTTTTCCATTTAAACAGGAGAGACCGATGATATTGAGAGGACTTCCTCATGCACAAATAGCATTTGGTCTCTATGTCAGAACTGACCTGGTGCAGGTGTTAGCAGCAGGCATTCTGCAGATGCATACTCCCTGACACCAGAAAATGAATATACCACTCTGGGCGTGAATGCTCCTATTTACCTTAGTTCTTTCAATGGACTCAGATTTTTAGAGAAAAGGTCCCTTTTTTGTCCCTTATATCTAACCTTTCAGTCTGGGCAAATTAATTGAAAGGAATGTCTTCACTCTCCTTGCCCTCATCCATCATCCTTTGGGATGATCCTTTATCACTACTCTGTGTGGGGTCTCCCAGCACATGGGCTCCCCCTGTTCTGAAACCCCTTTGCATCTTCTCTGCTATGGGCAGTTTATTTCCTTCACCAGCTGCTTCTATTTCCTCTTTGTATTCTAGAAGTTGCTCATGGTCCATTCCTCTTCTTTTTGCTATTCAGAATTTATTCTTCTGTTGAATTCTTTACTATCACTTTAGTGGATATGTAAAGAGGAGACAAAAGTGTGTGTTCAATACACAGTCCTGAACTGAAAGCCTTTGATGGTATTCTAGGAGTCAGAACATGAATAAACAAATGTACTGATGGACAGATTTCTATCTCAATAAATCAAACATGACTCCAGCACACTGGCTAATTGTCCATATTGCAATTAAACTATTAAATGATTTTTATAAGCTATTACTCATTCAATTGATCATGATGCCTTTCATATTATATGGGACCTAAAATTAAGAGGTGTTTAATGGGCTGGAATGTGGACAGAAGTACAAAGGGGATGCATGTGGGCCTGATGCAGACACCACAGACACAGCACCAGGGAACAACCTGTGTCTGCCTGCAGAGCTGGCTCTACAGATCAGCCCCATGAGGTATTGGTGGCTATTCTAAGAAAGCTCTGGGACCATTTAAAATTGAGGATTGCTGGGTCAAACAAAAGTAAAAATATTCTTTCGTTGCTTTTTGGAACATTTTAGAACCTTAATGTGCCAATGAAAGTGACTCTCCAAAAGCAGAATGTAAAATGAGACATTTCCTAAACTCCTCTGGGCACAGAACTCTTGCCACTATGAACACTGTTCTATGAACTACACGTTGGGAACCCTATTCTAATTTCTGCTCTAGAGACCTTTTGCAAACAAACAAACAACAACTAAAAAACAAACAAAAAAAACAAGAAAAACATGAGAAAAAAAAGGCAATACGAGAATAACAGATCTGTGTGTATAACATTCAGATGTATTACATCTTAAGTCTTTCAAGTCTTTTGTCTGACTTTCAAACTGTCCTCTCATCAGGAACCATGCTCCTTATGGTGTAATGGAACTGGGGAAAGGCCCCTTGAGTTGCTGCTGTGCTTTCTCTATCTGAGGTGGAAAAGTGCTGCATTCCTTATTGTGTATTCTTCAAATTCTAATCCTACCTTATACAGCCTCACTCAGGTTTATGTTTTAGTACAGGATTTTGAAATTTAAAGGAAGGAATAGATGGGATCATCTTTATTGCATGCTTTATGTAATCATAGAATAATTTGGGAATCTATAATTTCAAAGATCTAGTGTTCTTGGGAATCAGCTGGACCAACTTTGCAGGACCTTGCAGGTGTGAGGACATTCAGTCTAGATGGTGAGGCACCAACTTGCATTATGCAGCAAGCATCTGAGCTGTGCTGGGATGTGTCCCACCACCCCAACCCTGTGCATTTTTACAGTCTCACTCTGACAAGATGTTAAATATTTGGACAGTTCTGCTACTTCTCACTTCCAGGAGGTAAATGTATGGCTTTTCTGCACCTTCACTGGAATGTACTTTGAAATGAAGTGATATCAGCTTTTAAGATCAAATCATTAGATCAAGTGTGTCCATTTGGGGGCAGGGGAGAAGGGGTTAGGAGGAGTTGATTTTTCTTAACAGTATTATTAAACTTAACAAAATGTGTGTAGCTGCTGCCTAAATAGTAGTATGTTTACTTGCATATTTGGTGAATTTTAATAAACTACATCTGCGGTCCAAGTTAACTTAGCAGAATTTCCCCAGAAATGCTAAAATATATTTATGCTCAATTATGTGATTACTAAATATGTGTATGTGCTTATATCTGCAACTACATATTTATCTTCATAGACAGAGGTTACATATATATCATGTGTATGTATATAACTGTATATATATATATACTTATATAGATGTCCCAACCCTATTAAAGAGTGTGAATCTGTTTTGAGAAGCCATAAAAGGTGTTTTGTGTGTTGGTTTTTCATTTTTTTGTTTCAGAAAAAGATTTTATTTAGAAAAAAGGGGGATAGCCAATAATCTCTACACACTGCATATGTGTCCTGGGGTGTCAGCAAAAATAATAAATAAAAGATAATAAAATAAATGGAAGGGAACAGAAGCTAAAATGCTGAGAAATCTTTTTTTTCCCTACGAGCTCATTTTGTAATCCTCAAGGAAAATAGAAAAGCACTTGATCTGAAGAGAGGGAGAAAAGAGAAGCCAAATGAAAACTAAACAATTGATTTAATTCAATGAGAAACAGGAGGAAGGAGAGATAAAAGTATACGCTAGAGGCAGGGTAAAAAAAAAAGGATGCAGTTACGGCAACAAAGTGTACAAAACAGCCTTTAGAGGGGGGAGCAGCGTGAATGTGTGATTCTCCTTTTTCCTCCTAGTTTCTTAGCTTTGCAGTCAGGCTGTTCAATTTTTGTTTTAAGTTCTAGATATCAGGGTATAAAAATCTTCCATGTTACTTTTTAATTTTGCTAGGAGGTTGCAGGCTTTACTTTCCTGTGCATTTGAAAAATTTACAAATACAAGTTTTCATGCATTAATTATGGGAGTCTCACAGGATCCCAGACTCATAATAACAAAACATGTGACATACCATGAATGGTGACCCTCAAACACCTGCTATGGAAGAAGCAATCGAAAGGTGGGTGAAAACTGACAACCAAACCACACGGATGAAAAGTCAGGGAAGGGCACCCTGTGCCACCCACGTGCCACCCACATGCCACTCTAGGGGATCCACATGAGGCACCGTGGGGCTACCCTGTTCAATGCCTCATTTTTCAGAAGAGGAAAATGATGTGCAGGAAGGTGAGTTGTCTGTGTCAGATTGAGTTCTCAAAAGTTCTAGAATGATCCGAGCTTCTTCTAGCTGGTCTTCCTACTGCTCATTTTCCCTCACCCCATTCTGCAAACAGAAACCAGACACATCTTCTTAAATATTATTTAGTTACTCCTTTGTTTTAAACTCTTCAGTGGCTTCCAACTCATCATAGATTAAAATCTAAATTCCTTACTATGATCTTCAAGGACTGGGAAAGGGAACTGAACTATAGGAGACAGCATGAGTTGGCCCACTCAGCTCCCTGGACAGCTTCCTTCTCTCTTGTCTTTTTCTTTTATCAAGACTGGAAGTTTTAAAATGACTTGGCTTTAGTAGCCTTCCCTATGATAGGTGTGGTATGTGACACAGTTCTGATCAGTGAAATGCAAGTATAATTGTGGGTGGAGATTGCCAGATTTAGCAAATAAAAATATGGGGTAGTTAAATTTGAATTGAATGAATAATGAATAATTTTTTATTACTACAGCTATATTTCAAATATTGCATGGGGTATGCATATAATTAAACATTATTTATTGTTTATCTGAAACTTGTATTTAACTGGATGACTTGTGTTGTATCTGGCAACTACATTTGCTGGACAATTTGAGAGAACTACCCCTCTTTACTTCTTTCTTTTTCTTGCTGAAAACAAGGACATAATGCCTGGACCATGGCAGTTATCTTGTGACTATGAAGTGAGAAGCAAAGAGAATAGAAAGGTAATGGGTGGGATCACTAGCAATTTTGCTCTTTTGCTGGATATCTGCACCACTATCTGCCTCTGGTCTCTAATGGGAAAATATCCAAGATCTTTATTTAGGTAAGTCTCTGTGGAGAAGGCATCTATTGTTTTGTAACTAAAGCTCTATGAGCAGGGATCTTGCCTATCTGGGTCCAGTTGTCTATTATATAATACATTGACAGGGATAGTTCTTTCTCAGTAAACATTAAAAGAATAAAGAAATAATACCTAACCAAAAAGCAGGCAATTCACTTGCTACCCTTATCTTATATAAAATAGTGTCCTTCTTATTTATATTGGGGAGAACATTTCTCTTTTTTGAACTGATTGGTGGCTATAAAAGGAGTGTTTGCAATACAAAACAGATCAATTTTTAAAATGCTTGAAAATTTACTCTTAAGATCAGTGCTTTTCAAATTGTGGTTTATAACCCATTAGTGGGCCAAGAAATCAATTTAGTGGGTCATGGCCAGCATTAAATAAAATATAGGAAGAGAAGGAAAAGGATAAAGTGGGTAAAGGGGTGGGGGGATGAGGTAGGGAAGAAGGAAGAGTATTTGAAGGAAGAAAAGGAGAAGATGAGGAAGAGGAAAATGAAATGAAATTATAAAATATCCATATTGCAATTTTCCTTTAGGAAGTATCAGCTGTTAATCTATATGTGTACATGAATGCATTTATATGTGTCATGTTATTGTGTAAAATATATCTCTTGCTTTTCACTGTGCATCATAGTAAAACATAAATTGAAAGGCTCAAGATGAGTACTGTTCAAAGTTCAGGTGTCCAGTGTTGAAGGGAAATTACCCTGATTCTGGCCCCTGAACCCCCCTCTACAGCTAGGTGACATTGAGAAGACAAGTAATCTATTTGGACAGTGTTTTATGACTTATAAAACTCTTTCATTACAAACAACCTCAAAACTCAGTGAAAGGGATGGCTCGCCCAGTTGTCGCTGCATCTAATATGACAGCCACTAGCTCCATGCCGCTCTGCTGAAATGTGGTTGATACCACAGAGGAACTGAATTCTTAATTTAATTTTAAACCCTGGTGCTTGATTCAGTTATTGAAAAAAAATGCTTACCACAACTTCGATTTGTTAATCTAATTTTTCAACTACAAATTTTACAGACTATAGATCAAATATTTCAGATAAAAATCTATCCTTCAAATTATAAATATATAAATATATAAATATAAAATGCACATTGAATTTTAAATAGTTAATACAGAACAAAGAACATGCACCATTTCATTAATAATTTTTATACTGATTACATGTTGAAATGAGGTCACTGTATATATTGGGTTAAATAAAACAGATTATTAAAATTAAGTGAGCCTGTTTCTTCTTATTCTTCCTAATGTGGTTTCAAGAAAATAAAAAATTACATTCTGGGTACATATCACATTGTTGTTGGACAGTGCTCTAAAGATTAAATGGCGTTCCCTAGGCTACTGGAATTAGTAAGTGCTTCAACCACTGTGACAACCCAGGTCATTGAAGGTTGAAGTCATGGTTATTCTCACTAAATGACAACAAGCCACACCTTCCTAGGCCTTACTGCTCTTTAGCACCAGTGAGTGGACTAAAGAATGACAATAACAGTGATTTCTAACACTTAAGAAGCTCCTGACATGTCCTGGGCACTGAGTTAACATCTCACAAGGTTCACCACATTTGATTTCACAACAACTCAATGAGGTAGGTACATGATTACTGTAGTCACTTTTTAGATGAGGAAGCTCATCATGGTGCAGAGATACTGATAAAGTGATTAACCTTTTCTGCTCAAGGTGGTGCAGACTGAGGACTTGAGGGTCTATCGAGGGTCTACCCTGTCTGCATATATATCTGAACACCAGGGCCTTTTCCTGGATGATGGCCCACACACAAGCATCTGGGCTGTTTTGGGAGGTAACATGGAGCTGTATCTCCCAAAGTCCTGTCAGATTAATTTCCTTTGGGAAATAATGTCTGCTGATCTCGCAGCTGATTCCAATACTATATAGTGGAGACCTCAAAGTTCCACAGTCTTTGAATATATGGATAAGGCTCAAGAAGGTGACTTTGTATCTGAAAAATTTTCAACCAGAAAATTGAAAGATGAGCTTCATCACCATGGTCACTTTTTTAAAGATATACTGCAATAGGGAGCTAAATGTCAATGACTGTCTTCAAATACAAGAACACATCATACTTCCTGACTGAGGCTATTTTTCATCTGTTACAAATATTGTGCATGCCCATTAAAACAATTTAGGGATGGAAATGGTAAGATAAAACAATAGGCCCACTAAGACATTTCTCTTGTTCTGGCTTCATATTTACAGATGTCGAAATTTATAATTCCAGTAAATAGATATTTTTCTTTGTTCTTTCACTTAACATTAAGTAATAAGTACTTTTTAATATTCTTATATAGAATTTGCAAACGTGTAGCCCAACAAACTGGGGGAGGTAGATGAAGAAGTGGGTGACTAAATTGGTGGGTTCTCATCTGCATGGTTAGAGCATGACTCAAAAAGAGAAAGGAGCTACCAAGATTATTAACAGAGAGTGAGAAAAGGGGGGTTCTGAGAGGGGGAAAGGAAAGAATTTATAATCTGGCATGTGGCCAACATAGTGTGTCTTATCCCAGGTAGTGTAACTTTTGCAGAGTCCAAGTCAGAAACTTCATGTGGAAGATGGTGGCTGATTCCCTCACCATAGGAAGCACTAGCCAACTGTGACAAGATGGCACAGGAGAGACTGAGCCTGCAGCCCTTGTGGAGGTAGAGGGTGGTCTGCTGAAGACTGAAGGTAAACCTGAGGGTTGGGTTGTTTGCAGTCCCCTTGGCTGTTTGGGGCTTTAGAGCAGAAATGTGGAGAGGTGAGTTGTGGAAGCCTGGGGGCAAACATAGTGCCTGCTGTGCAGCACATGGGAGAAGAAGCCTAGAAAGCAACAAATTTGGTGCCATTCAACACTGAATAGTTCAGAAGAGGTGGCAGCATTGGCAGCTAGGAGCCAGAGCCGCAGCACACAGCACAGAGTCAGGTGAAGAGCAGGCAGGTGCTGACAACATTGGTGTCCACAGGAAAAAGGCCAGCTCCATGAGTTTGGCCTTTAAACACCATGGCTACTCCATTCTGCCCCTTTTCCAGCAGCCCCTTCACTGAGAACATCATGGGTGGAGTTTGGGCCATGGTGTGCGCCACGGATCTGGGTGGCGACCAGAGGCAGCGTTTAGCATCCTACGAGGACTGTACTGGGCTGGGAGGCTATGGCATCAGCTGCCGCCAGCACTAGGATTCAGAGCTCAGTCACCCTACCTGGCCTGCTGCTCCAAGTCAAGTGGCTCCAATAAACACTTGTCGAGACTAATAAGTAGACAATGTATTTATATTACGTTTATTTTGGACAATTAGTTTTCCACCTTACGCTATTATAAAGCTGTTCTCCTGCTCCTCTGAATATTAAGTCTTTCTGGGAAGATTAGTCTACCAGCCCATCAAGAAATCTTGAATCATGCATGTTCTTTCACCAATAGTCCCCATTCTAGGAATTTACTTTTAGAAATAATAATGTATCAAGACTCCTTTGCAAGGGTTTGGTTTCGGTTTTAATTTTTTAGCATTATCTCTGTGTGTAAATATTTAAAAATGGCAAGTGGTATTAGGAAATAGGTTTGGTGTTCTATGGTGTGCCCCTGTCCTAAACCATGAGGCAATTTGTCTTAAAAATAGGTAAAGACTATTAAATATTTTTTAAATCCCAGCAGGATGTGGTATATGTACATAATGGAATAGTATTCATCAATCAAAAGAAGACAAACTTAAACATCATTCACGGCAACATGGATGGAACTAGAAGGAATCATGCTGACAGAAATAAGCCAGAAAAAAAGAAATATTGGATAGTTTCACTTATATGAAGGGTAAAAGGAAAACAAATGGAGAGACAAGAAAAATTTAAAACTAACTTTCAACAGAAGTGAAGAACAGAGCATGAGAGGGGAGGAGTGTAAATCCAGGATGGAGGGGAACAAAAGATTAGGACGATGGTTCATGGGTGATAAGGTGATGGGCAGACCCTGGGGTAGATAAGGATGTAAAAAAAATTGTACCCACAAAATATAAATAAGTAAATAAATTTTAAAAAATCTCAGTAGATTTCCCCTATTGTGTACCAGGAATGTGCTTGTTGAGCTTTAGGACCTAACAATCCTTAACAACACTTGTATTTAGACACTATGTGTATCACCTTTGTACAGATGAAGAAATAGTTTGGTGACCTCTCAGGGAAGAGTTAGCAGCCTGTCTCCACAGCTGATACCCCTTTAGCCACCATGTTGTATGAATGGCTGGGATACTCATGGTGTAGCAAATGAAAAAAAAAAAAAAAACAAAACTAAAAAAATATATGGATAGAATGAACCCAGTTTAATAAAAATATGAACACTAATATGGAAAATGAAAACACTTCAGAGTATTTACCAACATATTAAATGAGTAACTCTGGGTGGTAGAATAGTTTTCTTTATATTTATTTCAACTTTCCAAAACCAAGTTACTTTTTGGTCATCTTTTACTCTGGCAAAATAGACCTAAAATTTTTAGCTTTTTAATCATCTTAAGTGCATGATTCAGTGCATTAAATGCCTTCACAATGATGTGCAACCACCACCACTATCTAATTCTTGAACTTTTCATCATCCCACAGAAACTATCTATCATGCCCTTCCCCCATGCCCTGGTAGCCGCTATTCCATTTTCTTTCTCTATAATTTTGACTGTCATATGTACCTTATATAAGTGGGGTGACATAGTACCATTTTTGTTGTGATTGGCCTATTTCACTAAGCACAATGTCTTCAAGAGTGTATTCATGCCATTACTTGTGTCAGAATACCCTTTCTTTTTTATCTCTGAATAATATTCCACTGTATGTATAAACCACATTTTGTTTATCCATACATTTGTTGGTGAACATTTGGGTTGTTTCCACTTTTGGTTATTATGGATACACTGCTATAAAAATGGGTGTATAGGTATCTGTTTGAATCCTTGCTTTCAAGCCTTTTGGATATATATACCTGGTAGTGGAATTGGTGGCTCATACAGTAATTTAATATTTAACCTTTTGAAGAACTGCCAAGCTGTTTCCCCCAGTAAGTATACCATTTTATATTTCCACCAGCATTGCATAATGATCCGAATTTTTCTATATTCTCACCAACATTTGCTATTTTACATTTTTTTTAAAAAAAAAGAAGAGCCATCCTCATGGATATGAAGTGATATTGTGAGTTTGATTTGCATTTTCTTAATGAGTGGTGGTGCTGAACATCCTTTCATGTGCTTATTGGCTATTTGTATATCTTCTTTAGAGAAATGTCTGTTTAAGTCCTTTGGCCAATCTTTAATTGGATTGTTTTCTCTGTTACATTTTATTTTATTTTTTTTCCCTTTTTCTGTTACATTTTCAATTAGAAAAACAAGACATAGTGACTTTTATGCAGTATTAAAAAAACATACAAATCTGACTGTGTCCTTTCCCCCCTTCTCTAGCTCCCCTGCCTCTGGAGAGAAGTCCCTGTTACCAAAGCACCAGCTGCCCAGGCTCCCTCTGCAGCTTCCTATCCAGTTTCTGCTTCACATTCCCTGCTGAGGCAGTTCCAACCTTCTTTCAGATACTCTACCTTTTGCAATGACTGTCTTCCCATCTCTTCCTTCCGTTGGCTGCCTTTCTTCATCCATTTACAATCTAATCATCCTTTAAGATTCAGCTCAGAAACATTTCTTCAAATAAGCCTTCCAAACCCTCCAGGCTGAGCTATGATCCTACACATGCATTTGCCAAATGCTATGGATGGCTCTGCTATTTACCACCTAATGATGGGAGCTACCCACTTCTGTCTCCTGCAAAGGCCATGTTAACTTGCTAGAGGAAGGGTGGCTCTTTGCCATCTGCATATAGCAACTTCTAGCACAGAAGAGCTCGATTTGCTTAACAGAACTGGACTCTTGATTTGTATTAACTAATTGGTTACCACCAAGGCTTTCTATTTTGCCTATCAGGAATGCATGGAGGTACCTGTTTCATTGCACTGTTGCCTGCACTGGGAATTATAATATTTGTTGTTTCAATTTGCATTTCTTTAATTACTAGTGAGGTTGAATCACTTCCCCATATGTTCTTTAATTATTTCTCCTCTATTGTGAATTGTCTGCTTATTTCTTTTGTTCAGTTACCTATTGGAGGTTTAGTGTTTTCCTCACTGATTTGTAAGAACTCTTTGGAATGAGTCTATTAACCCTTTGTCTAGTGTAATTGCTAAAAGAAAATATTCCCATTCATAAGAAGTCTCAACAATTTTATGCTATTGAGTTTGCCATCTTGCTTTTTTGGATTTATGAACTTGAATTTTCTATAATGACTTTACATAGTATTACTTTCACTAACATTTGATAAGAATAATCACTTTATTTAAAGGTATAGCAATTGCTTTATGGGCCTTTTGATGCAACTTTTATGCATAATTATATTCATAGAAACCATTAAGTGAAAAAAAAAATAAAACCAAAGTGAAGTCACTGGATTTATAGTGGGAAGTAAGTTTCCTTAGGATGTCTTTAGTTATTTAAGCCAGGAAGAGAGAAAAACCCTAAATTTCAAGTAAGAGCTTAACTGCAAAACCAATACTCCTGTTAAAGACAGCTTAGAAGAGACTTACAGATTGCCAGCACTCCTAGCCATTGTCAATGGGTCAACTTTCTTTTGCAAGTCTTGGTCAGCATTGGCTTCCAAATTTGGATAGGTAATAAATACATAAGAGACAGAAAATATAGTCACAAGAATACCTGAATATCCTGCAACTCTGGAAATTAAAAAATGAAGATATGGCATCAGTGGGTCTGGTTTCCTGGTGGTTAAGAGCTGAGAATTTGCAACCCAATCTGATGGTTGAGTGGGGAGCACTCCCTTCCCAGCTCCATTATCCCCCATTGTCCAATCACTGAGGATGATGGCCATTTTTCATTATACCTTTGATCCACTTCACTCGTTTACTTGGTCTACCAGTCAGGATCTCAGAATCTGTTTCATAATGCCACCTACATGGAGCGATGGGAATTATGATTAAATTCAGCAATTCTGAACTGGGAACAATCAATCTGTGAGTATTTGATTTATCCATTTCTGCAAATGAAAATTACTTCCTGATACCCACCACCCCTTTCTTCTCCCTCTTCCCTTGGTTTGGATCTAATGAATATAATTTATATTGACTTTTATTCAAAAGTTCTGTAACCCAAGCCCAGCTAAAGAAGCAGATGGTCAAATGGTCCTCACTGGGAGAGCCCAAATATGCTAGTTGGTAGTTTATATTTTACATCCTAATGATCAGAGGAAATGATGGTACCTAAACGGAGCAGATTCTTTCCTTTGGAAAGCAAGAATGCTTTGAGTTTCCCAAATCAAAAAACAAAACAAAACAAAAACCAAGCTCAGTTGTTTAGTACTAAAGAAAAAGAAGATGATAACTGTTAAATATTTACAAATGAAATTTAGAAAACATTTGGTTGTTGGGGGAAAAGTGACTTTCCAGGGTGTTAGAGGTATAAGTTTGTACAGAAAGAAACCATCCAAAGAGCAGGCTAAGGATCCTGACAGATGAGAGGAACTGGAATTCTGAACAGTGACCTCCCTAGTGAGTGAGATGTTGAAAACTGGCCCCAAGGGGAACTCCATACCAGGAATCCCATATCTGCAGTGGCCCAGCAGATGCCTAGAGTCTACCTGGGCAAGGCTGTAGCCTAATGTGACCAGATCCTGAGTTTAGAGCTCAGCTTATCTGTACCAAGTTCTAGCTCTGCCACTTGCTCTATGACCTCACTATATAATGGGGCAAATGCCTTCAGAAAAATAGCAATGGTGATGGGACCTTTAAGAGAGTTATAATGAAGATTCATAGAGGAAGCCTGTGTAAAAGTGTTTAGAATACTCTCTGGTATTCAGCAAGGGCTCCGGAACTGTTCTCTCTCATTAGTACTGTCATCAGAGTCATTATCATAGAAAACAAGACTGTCCTGAGTAATTGTGCTGCTGTCAAAACAACTTTCATTGATGAGGGATACTAGAAATGAATGCTGTAGGAACACATTCTCAAGGTCACGGTCTTGGATACACTTACCTGCATGGGAGTAGGCGAGGCAAGGGGAATAGAAAAGCAGCTATGGTGAATTCATAGGTTTGCTCTTGTTGAAATTCAAATGCTAATATCAAGAAATATTAGATTTTGCTAGTGATCTTAGTGGGGTCTATGAGAAACATTCAGGATTCATTTAAACTTGCTAGTGATATTCATTTTGGGGTTTACTGATCAATATTCTACCTGCACAGATTTTTTACTGATGATATTCACTGGATTTCTCCAGGCTTGTTGCTGGGCCCCAAAGGGCAGGAGCTGTTCTCCACGTAGCGTCTATAAGCTTCCACTGTTTAGCCTGTTTTGTCAGCAATGGATATCTCTTCTCCAGACAACAAATTACATTTTCATTTTTGCCTTCTTTTAGTACTAACTGGATAAGTCAGTAATACCTTCTTACGGGTGATTCAGTTTAACTACCTCTCCCTTCCATAATATTTAACAGAGCAAGTGGCTCATTCTGTGGGTTGAAACATTCAGCACATAAAAGTGAACAAAACCAGATAACCTTTGTTCTCTAAGGTGGTGGAGATCTTGGACAGGTAGATGTTCACTCACTGATAACTGAAAAAAAGCAAATGCAGCCATTTTTTAATGAAACAAAATAAAACAGGAAGTAAGCATGATCATGACATTGAAACCTACCTAGCCACTGAATTTTGCTTGTGAGAAACCTAAACGAGACCATTTGGAAACATGTTGAGTGTACTGGAACCGAACAGTAGTGAGAAATGTCAGTACTGAGGATGCTGACTCTTAGGGAACTGCTTCTGAAATAGACCAAGTCAAGTCCTCAGGGTTCTGCACTCAGAGGTCACTGACCAGATTCTGGGGCAGGAAGTCTGCTTTGGCAGCTTGAGAGACTGGGAATTGGTAGTGGAGGCAGGTCGGCATCCTTGCCTTTGACCCTTTAACTGACAGCCAGGCATGAGACAAAACTGACCAAAGGCCCCAAGCAAAAGCTTTCCCTTTATTTGAAAGACTCACTGATAGGTTATGAAACAGATTTAAAGCACCCACAATATATAGCATTACACCAAGCAGGGGTCCCTTCCATTCCTCAGAGGTATGTAATACAGTGGAAAGTAAAAGTGAGACTAAGACAAGACAGGTCACAGGTGCCAGAGGAGTTGCCAGATGATGGACACTGGAATTTTAGGTTGTGAGTTAAAGTCAGATAGTTGTACATGTCCTGTCTCCTGTGCCCGCCCCTTCAAACCCACCCCAGGGAGTCTTATTGTACCAATGAAGTTCACAGACTGAACACATGTCATCACTGACAAGTAATAGAGATCTCTAGAATTATGACAGAATTTTTAATATGTTCAGCTTTCTAATCTTCGTTGTCTTTCCACATTCTTAATATTTGCTATCAATCCTTAATGAGGTTCTATATCTTCATTTTGGGGGACATACTTCTGTTAATTTATCACCTTCAGTACCATGAGAAATGTATTTCAGCAAGCCATGGGTAAATTATTGTAAAGCATATTTATTTAGCATAATCTAATTATTGCAACATTCAGTAAAGGCAAATGAATAAATCATAAATGAAGAGTAATGAGGGTGGAACTGATGTGCTTCTGTTTCTGGTGTGTGTATATGTGTCTATATGGAGGTACATTTGAATGTGTGTCTATGTGTGAGATTTGAATGGGGTGTCTGGCAGAGACAAACATAACACTGAACCCATGTCACTTTCAAGCACTTAAAATATGACTAGTCCAAATTCAGATGTGTTGTAAGTGTGAAATGCAAGCCAGATTAAGAAGGCTTTATTTTTTAAAGAGCACTAAATATCTCCTTATATGGAAAATAGTTTTGAAATTTCTTAAAATACTAAACATAGAGTTAACATATATCTAGAAATTCCATTCTTAGATACTTACCTAAGAGAATACAAATATATGCCTACACTGTGAGTTGTATGTGAATGCTTAGAGAATTTTATTCAAATGTAATAGTCAAAAAGAAACCAGTCAAATGTCCATTAATGGTGAACAGATTTTTAAAAATGTGGCATATCCATTCAATGTATTCTTAGTCAGCAATAAAAAGGAACAAAGTACTAACACATGCTACAGCATGAATGAATGTCAAAAACATTATGCTAAATACAAGAAGTTGTACACAGGAGGCCACATATTTTGATTACCTTCAGAGCTATAGACATAGAAAGTAAATTAGTGGTTGCCTGGGGCTGAGAATGAGAATGGAGAATGTCTGCAAATATATTGAACACTTCTTCCTAGGTGTTGGAACTTTTGGAAATTAGATTGTGGTGAAGATTGAACAGCTCTTTAAGTTTGCTAAAACTCACTGAATATATCTAAAATGAGTAAATTTCATAGTATGTACATTGAACTTAACATTTCATTAATATGTAATAATTACTGAAGTAATTTTAATGGAATAACTACTAAAGTAATTTTAATGTAATAATTTTATATCATACTATTTTGGGCCACTTGGGTTAAATAAAACATATTGTTAAATTAATTTCACGTTTATTTTAGTTTTTGGTGAAAGTTGACTTCTAGAATATTTCAAATTATATGCGTACCCTGCATTGTATTTCTAGTGAACTGCACAAATTAAGAAGTTCCCATGATGCCAACTAAACAATCCCCATACCTCCAGTCAATTTCAGAGAAGTCATTTCTCTTCCTGGCTCATAACCAACCCTGCATAGGAGCAGAGTACATGCATTCTCCAAAGACATTAACTAGGAGGTGCTGCCCAGATTGTAGTGGCTCAGGGCACTTACTGTGCAACAGTATCTTGGGAACTGGAAAGGGGATTGGCTGGGTCTAGAGCGAAAGGGGAAACTAACATCTATTATGTCTAAAAATGGATCTTGTTCAGTGTGTTCAGTGTACAATCATGTGTCCATGTGCTCTTTATCCCTCAATGCCAGTGTCACCTGCCAGAATAATGTAAAAGTATAAGCACCAAAAGCATCTAGGAGAATCTAAGCTTAGTGGAATGAAATTGAATTTCACTTAAAAAAAAAATCACATCAAACAGCATATTGCACAGATAAATGTTAGTGGCCTGGGAGGGGGTGAATAGGAACAGGATTCTTATCACATTCACTACTTTTCTGGAACAGTGGTTGCCAGATCAGGTTTAAAATTACTGGGAGTGGGGGGTGTTAAAACACATGAATGCCTGGACCCCAGTTCCAACTATTTTTTGACTTAACTCATCTGGTGTAGAATTTTGGCAACAACATTTTAAAGGTTTCAAAGTGACTCTTATACAGGCCAGCATGAGTCACCAACCTAGGCCATGCTCAGAAAGCATCTAATAATGGATTTATAGAAAGAGGAGGAGGAAGAGATTGATAAGGAGGAATCACAGATTCCTGCTGGCCAGGTAAATGTTTGATTTTCTTCCCAGCCTAGTTAGGGATTTCCCTCTGCTTTCCCCTGCTGGAGATCCTTGAGGTGGATGTTGTCTGTGACTTATAGAAGAGTATCTCTGTGCCATACACACTTTAATTGTGAGCAGTGTCTTTCCTGGTCCAAGCTCACACCTGCTGTTCGCTAATGTCCATTATGGGTCCTGTCCTGCCATCTGGACAACACCGAATGAGTCTATCCTCTCCCCACACAATGGTCTTTCTGCTATTTGAAAACAATTATCAGGGTCTCTAGACTCTCTCTTTCCTACGCTTTCCACCCCAGCTCCTCGATCTGTTCCCAGCATGGCCCCACTTTCAGGCCTGTAACCATCTCTCAGCATGAGTTCGTCAGTTTCCTCTATAAAACGTGAAGACTCCAAATGTTCATCCACCAGATGGTGTCTGCCCAGGGCTGAGTACAGCAGGACAATTACATTCCTTGATAAGGCCATTACACTCCTGGTACAACAGCCACCACACTGCATTGGCTCAAGAGCAGAACAGTTGGAAAGAAGAGCAGGAAGAAGAAAAAAGAGCTAAATTCCTGAAATTTTTCATCTGTGAAATGTTAATTTTTGAGTATATAACACTTCACAAAATATTCATCTGAGTGAATATGAACTCAATTTACAAAAATGGAAAAATTGTGGGCAGAGAAAGGCATTTCCATTGTTTTAACTTATCTTCACTGTTAGTCTTCCATCAAGTGTTCCAGGATCAAAGGCTGGAACATTAACAAAATGAAAATACCTAGCAAAGGCTTAGCTCATCTCAAAGAGCTGATGGGTTCATCCTAGGTAGGGTATAGTGTATTTAGGAAATGACTTGGTTCCCCAAGATATGCCCAGATCAAATGCAAATCACACTCCCAATCTGGAGAGGCCACTTAAATTCCATGCTGTGAATTAAAGCTGGGTCTTACATTGTTTTGTTCTCAAAAACATGGCCTCCCAAAGAGTAGTGGCCATGCTTGACTCCTCTGTGCTGGCATGGGGCTCAAACATGGTAGAAGGGATCTGCTGCTTAGCCAGCTTAATTACTCATACTTCTCTCCAAAGACCATTTATTTCAAATTTAGTTTATATGTAGTGAATATTTATTTTCTGTTAGAAATCTACATAGTGTGCCTTTACATATGGTATACATATATATGTATTATGTATATATATATTTTATATATATGTAGTGCATATATATATATATATATAACAACTAGGAGGATCTAAGCTTATTGAGATAAAACTGAATTTTAGACAGACAGACAGACAGACAGACAGAGACAGACAGACAGACAGACAGACAGACAGAAAGACAGACAGACAGACAGACAGACAGACAGACAGACAGACAGACAGACAGACAGACAGACAGACAGACAGATAGATAGATAGATAGATAGATAGATAGATAGATAGATAGATAGATAGATAGATAAACAACAGGCAAAGGAAATACCCATTGTTACTCAGAAAAGATCACTGAAATCCAGGGAATGGAGGGTTGATTTTGGAGTTGAGTGACTGCCCAAGGGAGTACCAGAATATCTCAGGACTATCTAGTCTTCCTGCCTGTGGTTAAGAACATTCATTTTCAAGACTTAGCACATCCCCTTCCACATGATATTGCTCACATGTATCATGATGCCTTTTCCTTTGGAAATGAGCAGAACTGTAGTATAGACAAGCATGGCAGAGGCTAAGATGGACATTGGGAGGAGGAAAAACAATTTCTGGTTTTATAACATATAAATCAATAGTCTTTCTAATGTGGAGAGCTGCTGCATCACCACCAGAATACACCTTCCTGGGTGTAATCCTCTGGGCTCTGGGAATAGGCTACTCCAGCTCGGACCCCTGAGGGTCAGTCCCACTGGTTGAGATACTAACTTGCCTGTCTTGTCTATGTAACCACTGAAATCCACATGAGATCAGGAGAGGAGCAGACATTGTCAGATGATTGTTCCAACACTAACAGATCCTCCTTTCCATGTGTCCGGCACAGAGGATCCCTACCTCCACTGCATGCCCAGCCAAGGGGACCCATGGCCAGTCTCCAACTACTCCTCTTCTTTCTCCACTTCCTCTTAAGAAATAAATGAAAAGAATAAAAGCAGATGGGGTGGCAGAGCTCCTGAGCAAGGATGGATGATTTCATCCTGAAATCTCAAGCCCCGAGAAGGGGTGGCACCCATTGCAATGCTCAGAGTTAGCCATGTCAGCCACTCTTGGCATGTTTGGGTGTCACTTTATTTTTTGATATATTTGTTCTGTGATAAATGTGGTTCTTGATTGGTTCTTCCAGGGATTGATCTGAGAAAAGCCCCTGTGCCTTCTGGCTTTATTACAGAAAGAGCAGGAGAGAGTCCTGCTGACAGCTGAGTGATTGAAAACTTTTGCTCTGGTTTACTCTCTCTTAAGGTTCTAACTATGGTATTTGCAAAATATCCTCTGTGTTCTTCCCAGGAAAACACAGATCAGGTGCTGTGTCTGTGATGCATGTGGCTGGTGGCCTTAGAAAGACAGAATGGCATCTGATCAACAGAACAAAACAAATCCCAGAGTAAACACATGGTGGTCTTACTTGGGGGAAAGCTACTACAATGGGGTAGATAATGGCCTGGGTGGCAGGCACCTAGGCTCTGCACAGCCTCCACCTTCCTCCCCTAGAGACTAGACCAGTGCTTCACAAACCAGTGAGCCATGGGGATAACCTGGATAACCTTGGCACTTCTGTGCCAAGGTTGCGATTAACTGGTATAGGTTTGACATTTTTTCACCTGGGCTTTGACCTATTTTAAAATTCTCAAGAAATTCTGTGCACAGACAGATACTGGGATGAATTGCTGGAGACCACCACTTTTAGAAGCAGCCCAGGAACTGCACAGTTCAATAGCTGGATCAGCTTCAAAGTGAACGTAGTGTCCCATCACGTGGTGCCAGGTGAAGCTGTGTGGCCCTCTGACAGGGATTTTAGGATGGCTCGGGTCAGGCAATCAGCATCATTCTCACAGATGTCAGCAACATTTTTATGAGACTGAATGAAAGAGATGGGATGAGCACAAAATGGCATCTTGCCTTCTTTCTTGGAAGGAGAAGATAGTCCACCTTGAGGTCTACCACCATGGATATTCCAGAGAGGCAGCATAGCTGACTTCTCACTGGCACACCAGGCATGAAGTCAGTCATCTGCAGGGGACAAAAGTCCAGCCTAACAACTGAGGTTGTTTTTAACAAGAAGTAGAAAATAACCACAAGAATCATGGTTTCCAATGGTTGATGGGCTTTGAACAGCACAGTTTAGCTGACAGTGTGAACTATGCCCTCTGGGGTCATGGGCTGTTACAGCTCTGCAAGGCAGGATGATTTAATATATTCTCATTGAAGTCTTACAAAAATCCCTGGGAGAGAAGATTATTAAAGCAATTTTTGCAGATCACAAAACTGTGGCAAGAGAAGTTCAAGTCCAAGGACAGAAAGACCCCAAATGGGGGAACTGATATTTGAATATACATTTTACTAGCTTATGACTTTCTAGTAGTGAGCATGAAAGACAATGAATGCAGGAAAATAGGTCAGTAGGTAGGTGGTGGTGGGTGGGTGAATGGATGGATACAGGCATAGCTATAACTGTAGTTGTAGAGATAGAGGGAGAGACAGGAAGTTAGAGTTAAAAACACCCCAATGCCATGTTTAATGGTTTTAGCAAACCTGAGGGAAGTTTAGAGTTAACAAGAGGAGAGTTATATGAAGAAAGAGACAAGAAAAACCACGAATGTTAAAAATCAGGCATCATGCAAATAGATTATAGAAAATTAATATTTGCCACTGACTAAATAACAACAGAGAGGAGCCCTCGAGATCTACTTCTCAGTGGAATTATTCAGCAGAGAGTCTGTGAGGCAGGCCAGTGGTCCCTGCTCTCCTAATCTCTAGCAGTTATATTTCCCTGAGTTTGGCTTATCCTGTCGAAAAGCAGGGACCAAGACAAAGGTAGCCAGTCTCACCTCTCCTACCCACTGCTGCACAGCAGTGACTTCATAGTACCTCGCAAAACTGATAAGTTGTTATTCTGAACAAAATCTCTATTTTATTCTTTTTTTAAAAGAATTTTATTACCTTTCACAAATGTATTCAATACTTGGCAAGATTAAATTAGAGCAGGGAAATAAAGAAAGCGAGAGGAAGGAAAAAAGGAAGGAAGGAAGGAAGGATGGAAGGAAGGTATTTTCTTATGTTCCTTCCAGCATATATTGCTGACTGGAATATAAACTGGTTGGAGATCTCTAGAGAAAATTTTGGCAAATTTCTTAAAATTGAAGGAAGGAAAAAAGGAAGGAAGAAAGAACAAAAAATAAAGAAAAAAAATCTGTGGGTAGGTGTAGGGATCACTATTCAATCCATAGTTTGAGACCGTACCCCTTCAATGTCTGTCCAAGTGAATCTTCCAGGGTAGCTCATTATAAAAGTTCTCCCTGAGCTTCCCTTTATGGCAAGCCAAGCATGCATCCCTTGCCTGACTGTACATTTGCAGGGAGGAAAGCTTAACAAGTCAGGAAATCAAAAGCAGGTTGCATTCACCTGGTCTGCCTGATCACTTCATGAACCATTTGATTTATTCTGACCTGTCATGGTGGCCACTCATCATGCTGATTCCTAATTAGTCATTAGTGTTCACATGATTCAGTGGCCATCTCACGCTTGATCTGGACCCCTTGGGTTTACACTGGACTCCCCTGAGTACTAAAGAAACATTTTTAGTTTGTTACATTATATTTAAGAAACCAATACAAGTAGAAAAATCAAGTTGCTGGATCCCAATACAAGAAATAAGGTGTTCTGGGTTTAGTGCCTCAGGTTTGCATGAAGTGCTGATGATTGGGGAATGCAAGGTATCCCCCAACTCTTGCCTATTGTTATGATGTTAACTCTTGAGGGTCCAATAAATCAAGACAAGAATTTAAAGAAACAGGTTGCAGCATATATTGCTGGCTGGAATATAAACTGGTTAGAGATCTCTAGTGGAAATTTTGGAAAAAAATCTTAAAATTTGATGAAATCTAAGTTCCAGCAATTCAAAACTCAAAGTTTGTATAATGGAAATGATAGCAAGGTTAACAGAAATTTAGTTTCCAGGTTGCTCTAAGAAACATTAATTATAATAGTCACACACACACACACACACACATACAGGACCGCAAAAGCATAAAAATGGAGAAGAGTTACACAAAGTAATTCCTGTGTACAATGGAAATAAGAAATAAGGTTGGGGGAGAAATTAATAACATGGAAGATGATCTTGATATATTCCCAGGTAATAAGAAAAGTCACAGAATAGAACTACAATACAATATATGAACTACATATGTAAATTTGCATATGAAAATATAGAAAAAGAAATAAGAGAAAGAAAAAGAGAGATGAGAGGATATGCACCAAAATTTCAATTTTTAAGCCATAGAGTTTTGAGGGTTTTTTGTATTTTTGTATTTTTTTGTATTTTTATACTTACCATTTTCTCAATTTTTCACAATGATCATATTTTAATCAAAATAAATAAAAAGGCAATTTTTTTAAAGATGGAAGGAACTTGGAAGGGGGTGGATAGCCGTAGGTAAATGAAGAAGCCACAATGAGTGCAGGATTCAGAAAATTTTCCTGTGAGCAATCAACAGACCCCAAAAGACTGGCCTGCCAAAAGCTAGCTGTCCTGAGGGGCTGATATTTTCCCTCTTCGCAACTCAAAAGAGATCAACAGAGCTCTGGACTTCCACAGCACCTGTCCTGTGCCTGGAACAGGTGGGTACTAAGGTGTCTCCTCTGATTCAGCAAAGCTCTTATCTGCTTTCTGTGTTTAGCAGGAGTGATGTCTCCAAGACTGTTACCCAAAAGGATGTCTTCAGAAGGAAGTTTCACAATATTATGAAAATACTGCTACACTTGAAAAAGTTCTAGAAACTGTATGCTGCTTCTCTGGGAAGTGGCACCACAAAGACACAAGTCACTTGCTGTCCTGCAGGCCAGTCTCACCAGGCTCCTACTCTCCCAGTGAAGTGGAAAAGATGAAGCAATTATCTGGAGAGTTCAGGTAAAATGTCAGCCTTCTTTGAAATCTCCTTTCTAAATCTCATTCCATTTCCAAGAAAGCATCTCCTGATTCATTCAGCTACATTTTTTCAATTCCTAGTTTGGTTTCTGAGAGAAGGCTGCCTGTTAACACTGAATACTTGGAGCTGGCGTGTGCGTACCTTGTACTATCTCTTCGAGGAATATTTTACCATGAAAAATGGGCTTTAATAACAGAACATTGAGAAAGATGACACCGAAATGATTTACCCATATATATATATATAGTGACACATTAAATTGTAGATGGTTTGGTTGAGACTATGAGTTTAAATGAAACCTCCAGTATCTGTCCCACCACACAGTCAAAGGAACCACAGAAAACAAAGTGGCCATGTGCCTCTGGGAACCGCAGGGTCAAAGTCCAGATGTCCCAGACCTCCTGCAAGATGGCTCTGCATGGGTGTATGCCTAGCTTTGGAGCACTGAACTGAAAAGGTGGTTAATTAATGAAAAACTTAAAATTCAGCAATGAAATTACCTTTCCCAGTGACTGACAAAGGCGGTATAAATAATTCAATCTCTCCCACAGTTGATTGAACAGAGTGCCTTTCCTCTTTTGTCAACAGCATAGAGACTTAAAAAAAAAAAAAAACTGCCACATTTGGTAGCGGCGACAAGTGTCACTGCCTGAGTCCAGGCAGGGAAAGGAGAAGGGACAGAGAAAATCTAATTGAGAGCTGGTTTCAGTCGGCAATTCTGAATGTGCAGTGGGCTTGCCAGTGGGTGACTTAGCACAGGGCAGCTTTCCTGGGTGGTCCCTGGGCACCAACGTTCATCTTCATCTCCCAACTCCACCCACTCACTCACCCTATCTCTGTAGGGAAGGAAGACAGAGAAGATATGGACTCTATCCTTCTCAGCAGGGCAGGTGGGAAAGTCACTTCTTGGAGCTGGTGTGGCCATGGGAGGTGATAACTCATCACCCCACTTGTATATTCTACCTGCAGAAGAGCCATACAGGGCACTGACCAGGAGTACTTTTTGTGGGTTCCTTCACTCTTTGAGACCTTATCCTGGGGCCTCTGCAGTACTTGTTATCCTACCCAAGACAAGGGGGCAAGAGACTGAGACCAGAGGAGTTTCAAGCTGTGGCTCCACTGGCCAACTCTGAACTGTGTTTCAGGAGAGAGGCTCCTAATTCTAGTTCAAGGGATTTGGAATGTTTTCTCCTTGTCACCCTTACAGCCTGGATTGGAAACCAAAGCAGCTGTGATGATTTTCTGACCAGAGCCATTTCAGATTTTGACCAGAACTAGTTACTCAGTCCTGTGTCTATCATACAATAACTGCATGGCTTGGGTAAGTTACTTAGCTTCACTTATTAAGTCCCAGCTTTCTTGACCATGGAATTAGAGGGATGCTAAAATGTACCTCTCCCATACAAATGGGGAAGGGACCAATTCAGGATGCTGATCAGGCTCCACGTCACTTTATTTCTATTGGCTTTGCCCCAAAGAGGAAGACAGGATCTCCTTTTCCAGATGAGGACACAGAGGTGACAAGAAATAGGTCCAGTTTCATAGTCATTGCTCAAACAACACAGAGGCCTCCTGAGGGCAGTTGGAAATCCTTCCTGAGCCCAGCCTGTGCTGAGGACTGAAGGGAATATCCTAGTAGGATAGGAAAAGATCCCAAGTCCTGAAGGAGCCCCTGCTTCACTAGGGAGTAAAGTACCCCTGTTGAAACAATTAGCAAATCTCCTTAACAACAAGCCTCTGGGTAAAGAGTTTATCCTTCATCCTTGAGGGAGGCTACTTAGGATTATTTATTTCTCATTAGACTCTCTAGGGCATGCTAAGAGCAGCACTATTAAACTCCTTATATCAAAGAAGCAACCATTAAAACCTAGGATTCAAGGGATTTTGAAAAAGAAGATGAACCGACTGAGATCGATTCTCCAGATATTACGCAGACACTGGACCTAGAAGATAATGTTTCAGCAGAACAGTTGATAGGTGCACACGAAGTTGTTTGTGAAACAGAATTATTTCCTGGGACTGCTTTTCCCAGAAAGCTTGGTGTGTCTGCTCAGATAGGAGCGACAGTGTTCAAGAATGAAAATTTGGAAAGAACTGTGTGTGAAAAGGGACACATTTGAACAGAAAGTGTTTTTGGGAATGTGCTCTGGGTTGAAAGGGTGGGATGGTGACCTAGTCCAGACCACAGGAAATTCCAGGGAGTTGGGGAGAGAGGGCACTCAGAGAGAGTAAGTGCTAAGGCTGGGGTAAACCCCAATGCTGGGTGAGGACCCCCAGAGTCTCTGAGAATACTGCTAAGCTCTTTTCAACTTTTCACTTGATCAACAGCAAAGCTGGCACTCAGTAGTGATGGGAACCACATTCCCAGGGTGGGCATCCTTAGCCACAGAGCAGATGGTGGACATTCTATCCAATGTGGGTTTAGCAACCAAGAAAAAATTTGAATTATGTGTTTCTGAGAGAGAACTATAATGCTGTTATTTTATCAGTTTTTAAGACCAGCAGCAGGGAGCATGAAAGCTTTTCAAATAACAAAATAAAGAAATCTTCTCTTCATATTATGCATAATTAGAGAGTAGATACTCAGAGACACGGCCTGCCTTCTTCAGGCTCTGGTTTCTGTGCTCATCAGCCTGTTTTTCCAGAGGCCCAGAGAGATCTTTGATGAAGAGGTCCAATATATGGGTAAACTTCAGGAATATGGAACATGCCCTGGCTTCCTCCTGGCCTGCTAAGGAATTTCAGATGACACAGGTTTGTGAGTGATGCAGTTGAAAATTGTATTGGTGCCAAAATACCCTGGTGGGTGGGATCTGAGAGAAAGATGAGTGAGAAGAAGCAAGAAGCATCAAAAGGCAGATAAAAGGAAGGAGCAAGGATAGGAAGAAAAAAAGAAAGGAAGGAAAAAAGAGCTGAGAATGGCAGTCTGAGAGAACTGGCCAGGGCAAGCCCCCTGGAAGAATGAGCTGGAGGTGGCAAGGAATCAGGGTGACTGGCAGAAGAATAGCTGGTGTGGAGAGTGTGGCACCTATAGCAAGGTGGCATAGTGAGCTGGTAACTGGAGATGGCCAGGGATTTGTGCAGCAGCAATTGTGGAAGAAATTGAAGAGCCTTGGAGAAGTGGAGCTACTTGGAGCACCGGGGAAGAAACAAAGAGAAGATGCTGGAGAAACATTGGAATTTGCAGAGTGCCTGCCTCAGTTTTGGAGGGGCAAAGGGGCACCATCTTGAACATGTGTCTTTGGGACCTTTGGGACTAAAAAGGGTGACTGGGGTAAGACAACTGGTCACTGTGGCAGTAAGGACTTTTCATTTTTCTGGTTAATTTTCATTGTAAATAAAACCCTGTTGTTAAACTGCATTTGTGTGGCAACTGTAGAAAGTTGGGTGGCATAAGCTGTATTTTAAGAGGTTTTTTTTTTTCCCTGTGACATGTTGGTTGGTAGCTTCTGCCCTTTTGCACCCCAACATCACTAAGGCTCCCTCTGCCTTCCTTCTCCTTACTGGGAAAACAGCACCAAGGATTCCCATGCAAAGGGCCATGTCTGACTCCCAGGGCACTTCTCCCAGCACCTAGCAGCTTCATAACCCTACTGGCTGCTCACGTGGTGCACGCACATGTTATGGTTGAATCATGTGCTTAGTCATCACAAAACTGTTTACCACGTGCTCTCTATGTTAACCAGAGGTCAGCAAACTGTGGCCCAAAGGTCAAATCCAGTTCAGCGCCTGTTCTACAGGGCCCACAGGCAAGCATGTTTACAGGTTGTTTGGGGAGGTGGGTGGGGGAATGTTTCATGACATGTGAAAATTGTATGAAATTCAAATTTCAGTATGCATAAAGATTTTACTAGAACAAAGTCATTCCCACTTAAATGTTTATTGTCTATGGCTACTTCCAAATGACAATGGCAGAATAACCAAATAGAGAATAGCTGAATAGAGAGAATAGCATATGAGGAGAATAGCCAAAACAGGATAAATGGTCCCCAAAGCCTGAGCTGTTCACTATCAGGGCCTCCTTCTCTTCCTTCTTCCCTCCCTCCCTTCGTTCTTGGCAGACATGACTGTCTGTATTGTTCATTAAGTAGGTAAGAATCTTACAAACATTACTATTTAGAGGTAATGGTAGGCTGGATGGCGCTGCCCCTCCTCCAGGCTGCACAGTGAGAGCCACCTCAATGTCAACTTGTGACCCTTCAGACCCAGCTCTGTGGCCTGCAGATTCCTAGGCATGTGGGCTGGTCCAGAACCCTGTGGGTCCTGATTTCCTGTCAGATTTCTTCTTTAAGGAATAGATCAGTGAAGATAACCTCAATGTGGAATCTTTACCAAATTAATAAGAAGTCAAGACTCAGAGTCCATAGTGGTGTCCAGCTCGGTCCTCAGCAACAGACTAGAGGCTTTGAGTGGATTTGAGCTGCTTACATCTCATGGATAGGTTGCCATAGGTTGTATATGTTGGAACTGAATGTCTGTGTCCAGGATGGTGCATACAGATCTGATATATGATATGGTCTCTCTCAGCTTGTATTCCACTCTGTGCATTTTACCTGCTGAGAGGAGGGGGATGTCTGTGGAGGCTGATAGCAAGCAGGATGGCCAATAGTGCCTCTGAGGAGAAAGCCATAAATCAGACTGTGGCTTGCTCCACAGCACCTGGACGCCATTGTAAGAGCCATTGTGGCACCATTGTGGCTTACCTGATGACCACCGCCAGACAGACATACCTGCCAAGCCCTATCCAGAAACAGAGTAAACTCCTAATATACACATTGAGATAGAGCAAAAAGTGAGTCTCAGCTCCCATGGTAGAACAAAAAGTAAGGAGACAGACCACTGCCAAGTGAAAAGTGCTAAGCAGAAGAGCTGAGGAAACTGAGGGGTGTAAATGTCATTGTAGGTGGTGGGCTGGGTAGAAAACACCTCACTGGTGAACTGGCATCTGAGGAGGAGAATCTTAGGCAGTGGGAGCACCAAGTCTAAAGGCCTCAGTGGGGACCAGAGACCTTGGCCAGAATCTGCCAGGTAAAAACATTCCTTGCAGTGCTCATTGATGGTGGAACAGAGCCAGCAAGCTTCACCATCTGTTCTTGTGCAGAGAGGCAGTGTGGCACAGTGGCTAAAACATGCAGAGTATGGCAAGCTGTATTTGGCTTCCTACTGTTTTTGGAGACTTTCTCCTGCCTTCTACCTTGGCCTCTTTGTCTGTAAAGAAAGATCAAGATACCTCTTCCAGGTCTATTCCCATGGTGTTGAGTGAGAGAATACAAGGCCTCATTTCCAACTTGGTCAAACAGGAGAGGGTTAAGTGTCTCCAGCATGGGCCAGGCTGCCTGCCTATGTGGTGTGCTCTGCTTATGTGTGCAAGTCCTTAGGGCTGGCTCCCATTTATCTTGAATTTTCTGGGACAACTTTGATTTCATATATTTGGTCCCAGTGGCCCTATAAACCATTACAATGTCCCGGAAAGTCTCATATTTCAGACTCCAAACTATATCTCCTGACTGCTTCTTACATGAAGTGCCCCTTTGCAGACTCTGGTTAATGAAGATTTGGTGAGAAAATTCTGACCTCTGGGCATGTGGGTAGAAAAAGGGAAAAATTCCCTAGTATTACTTTGGGATCAGTGTTTCCTGGGGGATGTGTGGGTATCACTTCTCTGGTGAGGGAGGGGGCAGCTCCTTTCCGAACTTCTCAGGAGCTTCTTATGAGTCTGTGTCCGCTGCTTTGGAAGAGGGGGTAGAGGAAAGACACTCATTTCCTAAAAGGATGCCTTCAGGGCCAAGGGAGCTGTTGAGAGGTCCTTTGATGCCTGCAAGGAGAGGAGCACATGGAGCCCAGGAATTTTATTATTAAGACCCAGTCTGCAGTGACTTCACAGACTTCATTCCAGCTACAAACACAGTTCTGTCTCCTACCACCAAGAACCTCTACCTCTGAGAACCTCTCAAAATCAACTTCATTTTTGATCATGTGAACTTTGCTGGCTGATGAACTTTGATTCACGAAGTGACCACTCTAGGTAAAAATTTTCATAGAATTCAATTAAACCTAATTGATTGTAGATGGTTATCAGGATGAATGGGGGGGGATGGGGTGAGGAGCCACAAGAGGATACTAGTAATGTAAAAATAACTCTTAAGGAAACTGCCAAAATAATAACTTCAGCTTCTTGCATTGACATCACCCTTCTACAGACTCTTATTTTATGGCAAACTGGGAATGGTTACACTAGAGTTTTTCAGTTTTCATTCTCCTTAGTTATCAAAATAGCTGCTGAGGTATGAGATCAAGTGACAGCCTCCCCACCCTCAGCGCGCCCCCTTCTCTGACTGGTCTCCTAAAAGATCTCTGTAGCTCTGTGACATTTTAATTTTCTAGAATGAGACAGGATGTAAGCAGGAAGGCTCAGGTCTGTGCATTTATCTTGCTTGGGGAAAATTAGTGCTGGCTCTAGAGCACACCCACTGTATACACCAATAAAAAAAATACAATTCAATTTGTGTTGGCAGCTTTAGGAGAGCAGGGCAACCATTTGTTAAGTGCAGGGTAATTCAGCTCCTGTTTTTGCAGAGATGCTGTGCCGAATCCCCAAGTTGGCAATTTTGCTGGCACATAAGTGAGTTCCCAGGCCACTGGAAAGCTTCTGGGCAGAAGACTGTTCTTCTGCAGCATTGTGGCCTGGAATAGAGCTGGGCCTACCTCTCACCAGGCTCAGCACATAAACACAGAATGGAGAGCAGGGGGTTTCGCATCAGGAGTGGAAGGCACTGTCCGAATGCTTTGAGAGTGGTGCAAGGACATGATTCTCTTGGGAGCACTATCTAGTGCTCCTTCCCAGCCGTCCCACCGAGGCCTGCCTGCTGGCTCTTTAGCTCCCACTGAGGAAGGCTAGGATGAATAGAAACTCCAGACCTGAGGCTGTAGGGCCCCTCCCCTGAATAGAGGTGTAGGGTCAGGGGCCTGAGTTAGCCCCATTTCCTGCTCAGTGCTATTTAAAGTGAAGCAGAGATACCTTTTAGAGACTGTGAAACGAAATGAAGCAGAGAAATATTACATAGTGGGGAAAAGTAGGGATTGTGTTAATAATGCCCCAAATAATTAGAGTATTTTCAGCCTCCAAATCCACCTGTCTTTTAAGCTCTCAGAAACCAGGAACAAAACTCTGAGCCTCTTTCTCTTGCTTTTTTTGGGCTGTGACTACAAGTCTGAAGAGTGTGCTTCATTTCCTCCCGTGGCACTCTAGTGAACTCCCGCTGGTGCCCCTCTTGAGGGTCAATGCCCACCTGGTGAGGGAGGGGCATTTGTCCTCAGCATGCATCCAGAAAATGGACCTAGACTTTGCTCCCTCACTTTTCAGGTCATTTCTTTCCAACCCAGTGCCCTCTGGGAGGATGTCCTAGGTCTGCCTTAGGATTTTCTGACTGCCTGTTGACCTGTTGGCTCCTCACCCTCTCTGAAGCCAAGAGCGTTCTCCAGGTGCTCACACAGAGTGGTTTGGAAGTTCAAAAAAAATGAGTGCTGGGGAGCTTGATTTCAAGTCTTGGGCCTGGCTGTTACTCTCTTTGAGTCACTGTAGTCCTCTGAGCCTTAGCTGCCTCACTTGAAGATGAAGATACCCACTCAGATGACTTTAAAGGAGTAGAGATCAAAACACCCATTGTGCACTCAGCACATGGAACCAACCACTTTCCTTCCTTACCTGAGATTTCAAGCAAGGCAAGAACCTGTCCAGAGTTAGGTTAGTGTCTAACTGCCTCAAATAACACAATGACAATAAGTTGGTACAGGTGGGGGTTGGTGGGGCCACATATGGAAAATCTGGACAGAGGGGAAGGGTTAATAAAGGCAAAGAAAGAACTCAGGTTCTGGCTGTGGGGGGTTCTATGTCCCACTGCCCATCATGGGACTCCTATTCTCACAACCCTCCCACTCACAATGTTCTTGTTTTGCAGATGTCCTAAAACACTAATCCCACAGTGAATCATGTGCTTGGTAAATCAGGTGACAAGCCCTTTTCAGTACACCAATAGATGATTCAACCTAATTCTCAAGACACCAATTTCTTCTGCAGGACAGGCTACTTCTTGGACCAGAGGAAGAAGAGAGAGTGGCAGTGCGCACCCTGGAGGTGGGAAAGCCCAGTGTGGTCTCTCCGGGGCGGGGGGGCATTCAACCCTTTCCTCGAGAGCAAGAGAGAATCTTGATGTGCAATATAGCTCAGGGAGGGATTGCCTTGTATTAACATGCTCTCTGCTCAGAAACCTGAGTCCAGGCTATTAATAGAATCTTAAAATGCTAAAAGGGCCATTGAGACAGTTAACTCCAATGTTTTTCTAATGATGCTTCTCAGAGTCCTAAGCTTGAGGAGGCCTCGAGGCCTGCTAGCAGGGCACAGAGGAAAGAAAGGAGTCACCCATTGCTCCCTGTCTTCCACCCTGTCTCCCTGTCTCCACTCCATCCCTTCTTTTTTTTGTTTGTGACTAGGTCTTGCTATTTTTGCCCATGGAACTGCAGGCTCTCATTGCCCGGGGTACCACAGACTCAAGCAGTCCCCAGCCTCAGCTTCCCAGGTAGCTGGGATTACAGGCACGCACCACCATGCCCAGCTATTTTTTTGGAACTAGGTCTCACTACGGGCCCCAGGTGGGACTCGAACCGTGATCCCTAGCCCCAACCGCTTCATAGGCTGAAGCTTACAGGCACGAGCCACCGTGCCTGACCTCCACTCCATCCCTTCTTAATGCTGGCTTCAGTAATCAGTGAAGGACTCACCTGGAATAAAAGGTAAATTCCCCTGCAGCAAAAACAGACCTAGCATATTCCCCTTGGAGATGGTTTGTGCCACATGCATGCTTAGAGTCAAAGGACCCTGAGGTCCAGCTCATTGAAGAGACTCGTTCAAGGTCACCCAGCTGCTTAGCATGATCCCAGAGTAGAGCAGAGCCAAGACTATCAGCCTCATCACACTCTTCCCCCTACTTTTCCTTCAGCACTGAGGGCCAGTTCTGTGATCTCTGGGTTACTGATGCCAAGAAGGCAATGACCATGGCAAGTAGAAGGGGTCTGGGCCACACAGGGCTGGAGAATCAGCTGCCGCCTCCTATGCCAGATCTCAGGAAGCTCTCTTCAGTGCCTCCGGGTTGCCCTGCTGAGTGTGTTTGCGACTCCCTGGGCACAAAGCAGTGTCCAAGAATCCAAACCCCAGGGTTCGCACTCCCCCGTGTAGCCAATTTGCCTTGTGACCTTGCAAACACTTTTGTCCTTAAGTCTCCATGCCTGTGGGCAGATTGTTCCTAAAATCCTCCCAGAGTGAGAATTCTAGGCTCTTGATCTTTAACAATCACCTCTTCCTTGAGCCGATGTCTGAATTTTAAATCACCTTGCCATGAAAAATAGGTCTCCGCTTCTCTCTTCTATCCTCACAAATTTCAGGCACCTAAGATCACCTTCACAAAGGTGACATTGTGGTCTACTTGGGAGTGACAACAGAGAAATGTTCAGTTCGGCTCAGAGGATCATGTGTATTTACATACAGAGAAAGGACCGATCGCCTCTCCATGTGTCCTCAGCAATGTCCCTGAATGTGCTGCTCCCATTTTGCTCTTTTTCTGGGCCCTGTGAACTCATTCATCTTATGTGAGCCATCCAGAGGCATGCCCAGAAGCACCTGCTAGTTTTGAAAATCTGTGCATGCAGCCTACTAGTCAGACGAAGAACAGCTGCTCCAAGGGATGAGGGGTCCCCGTGGATACCTCAAGGATATTGAGGCGACACGTGTGCAAACTTCAGACTGCTGCATATGCTTCAGAAGCAAGATATGCACAGGAAAGGTTAACAGACCCCTCCAAGAAGACTTTAGCGTTGACCAAGCTAGCTACATGGATCTGTTACCTGCAAAGAGGGTATGATTACGAGTCAACAACTTCAAGTTCTTCACCGACAAGAGTCCAGGAAAAAGCAGTGATTCACACTGAGGCTTCAGAATGGTATTAAATTACTTGCCCATTACTATGTGATTTATGTTGGGATTGCACTGAGAGGTCCCTACCATGTTTTCTGCTCCTCACCCCATCCACCCTTGCTTCAACCATGGCCCGAACATCCACAGGATTTATAATGCCGAAATTGGCTCTGAGACCTGGCGCTGTGGCATTTTCTTTTTGCCAAGGGTTTTTGCTACTGTGTGGGTTTTATGCATATGTCCAGATGATTCTTATATTAAACCATAGGAAAAAAAATTCAATTTGTTTTTTATTAAAGTCCAACCGCTGGCCTGCCAGTCAAACCCGTTTATCTCACTGAACATGGATTGCTCATGTCAACCCATGATTACCACGCTACCTCGATAACAGCCTGCTGATTATCCCAACATCTGAAAAGCTGACTTTTGTAAATTACATTGCAACTAATGAAGCCCAGATGTACTCGCTTTGGTGTCCTTTCTCGCTCTTCCCTCTCTGTCATGCACAGGAGCCAAACCACAAGGCCAGCGCTGGCATCTGAACGTCATTATCACCAAAGCCTCAGCTTCGGGTTCAGCCATGCTGGAGGTCTCCTTGGCTGCCTGGCCACGTGGAAATCAGGTTTGCATAGCTCCCCCCTGATTCAATATGCTTTTTCCGAAAGTTTGATTGGGAGTCAGATCAGTGCTCTTTATTACAGTCAATGCAGAAAATCCAGACACCAGGCAACACTTTAATTTGGGATAATAAGGAAGATGAACACCATGTGGTGCCGATCGTGTAGGTGTAAGGGCTGTGATTTTTAAATTACACTAAACAGATGTGGAGGGGAAAGTTGCCATCCTGATGACAGCTTAGTTCAGCTTGAACAAAGACGGGACCTGACTCGGTTTGGGGCTATTGATGCTGTCCTGCTGCCCTGTGGGGCAGAGTCAAAGAGGCTGAATGGCAGGCTGGTGCCAGGGATTCTGCAGTGGTCAGCTCTGTGCTGTTGTGCTGAGTGATGGCTCAAGTGCTCTTCCTGCTTTCCTTCTGTCTCCAGCAGAGAGAAGTGGCAAGGACAAGACTAAGGAATGAAATTGTACTGGTGAACATATGGTGCCTCTTTCCCCAAGGTCAAGGTCTTTACACAGCCTCAAGCCTTACCATGTGATTCCACCAAGAACCTCATGCAGCAGAGTCTGTGCAGAGCTGCTTCTCAGGAGAAGGGCTTACCCTATGCAACAGACCTGTTGCCCCAGAGCCACGGGAACAGGCTCCAAGACCATTCTGCTGTACCTGCTTCCCACCAGTTCTGCTTACCTTCCCTGCTGTCAGGAAGATAGGTTGGGTGCATGGAAGCCTGGAGGTTACAGGTCAAAGTTGGAGGTGGGGGGTGTCATTTGGATTGAGTCCCAGAGTCCCAGAAAAATAGGGTCATCTAGATTGCAGTGGAGATGAAACCAGGACCCCCAGACCCTGGATCAGCCTGGATTCCTTTCCTAAATCAGAAAGGAATCTCTTTCCTCTCTCTATTGGCTTCTTTCTAAATTGGAGTAATCTGAGAAAACTGGCATTTGACTGTACTAAGATGTTGTTCAGTGATGGTTTAAATGCCCAGCCATCTTTTTACCTAGTCTCTGAAGCAGAGAAAAGGTGTAACACATGGATGAACATATGCCTCCTCTGTAGAATGGGCTACAAGGGTGGTCAGAGAGAACAGAAATGTACCTCCCAAGTGTAGATTCAGGTCATACAGTCACTCAGTTCCCATTTATTAGACCCTGTCTGCATGCAAGCTATGCAACAAAATCACAACAGCAAGGCATGGGACCAATTCAATGAAGACATCAAAATATTTGAAGTCTTTGACCTCCCATTGTTTGTGCATTTTTAGAGAGAAGAACTGCACATATGGAGTCACATGTGGAGGAGAAAATGGGCTGAGTGCCCGGGAGTATCAGAAGAGAGGCTACTGGGTGCAGCAGAGGAACATGACCTTCTTGTCAAGGTCACTCTCAAAGACGCATGTGGAGGTGGGGTGATGTTTGAGTAGACCCCAGGGGCTCCATCTCAGATCTGGAAAGAATGGTAATCACATTCCTTCTATGGCTTTTGTTTTCCTGCTAAAAATAGAAAGAACAGTGAATGGAGTCCTCCACCTGCCCCCTCATGGACTTAATACATAATGCCCTTTCATCCTGACCCAATCAACCTGGAGCTTCCTAATCAGCACTTGTGAAGTCCTCTGCCTATAAGAATTTCTGTTTTCCATGGGGAAGGTAGTTTTACCTGGAAAAGTCTTTGCTTTTGCTAGCCACCTTGCCCATCCTCTATAGGTCTATTAATAGCCTCCATTTTGTGTAACTCCTTGGAACTCCTCTGAAGATGGGACGATTTCTGATTCATGGATTGTTTATGAAAGTTTATGAAAGTTGGTGGAGTTCTAAATCTGTGAAACTTTTTTTTTAAACATTTTCTAAAATGTTTAAAATGTTTAAAATGTTTTCTAAAAGCATTTTGTCCTGTATTTTTTAGATAATTCCATCTGGAGAGGGATGTGAGGTAAGAACTTAAAGGACTAGGTAAGAACTTATAGGACCTAAATCTGGAACCTCGGGTCTGGGTGGGGGCTGTAGACATGTTCAATTGTTCAGATAACCTATCCCAGATATTCTTACCTGTCCTGTATTTGTCAGGCTTTTGTGGAGCTACAGGGGAATACAAATTAAAAGGATACTGCCAATTCATCTCATTTGGGGGGGGGGGGGTCTGTGTTGGTGTTTACAGAAAATTCACTGGACAGTAATTCTGGAGGTAGAGTTCTCCCAAAGAGTGAAATTAAGATCGCCTTTTAAGAAAGGGATTTTTGCTTGTATCCTACGTAGAAACTGTGAGAACCAGAAGGTGAGAGAAATAGATACAAGGTACAAGTTGTGGCACAGAGGACAGTCAGACTAAATCAGTGAGAGACAGAATTTTCCCCAGCATCATCTTCACATCAGAAATAGAATACAATCAGAATCTAAGTCCAACAATCTGTTTAATCCACAGAAACTATTCTTTCTACTATCCCTTGCTTTCTGCTGTTATCACATGACATAATAGCAAGACTTGACATCTGCATCCACGCTTTACCTTTTGCAAAGCATCTCCATTTTCACACTCATTTGGTGATCACCATTACTAGTTTAATTTTAGAGATGAAGAAATTAAGTCATGATGATTTGTTCAACACCAATGGAAAAACCTGCAGTCTACTCTGTTCATTTAAGAGAGCCTCTTTCCCCTGTACAACCAAACTTTGGGGGCTCTCTCTGAGACCTCCAGGCTTAGCAGAGGCCCAGAAAGAGAACACAAACCAGTCACTGCTTGATTATAATTCCAGCCTCGCTTGACCTCTGTCTCCAAGTTTTTAACACTGAGATAAAAATGTTTCTTTTCCTGTTCCAGTTACCATAAGACGCCTCCTTTAAAGCCTCTTCATAGCTGCTAGTCTTTGACTTCTTCTGTGGCCACAAATGGAAGGAAGCCCTCTCCTCCACATCTCCTACTCCCCATCTCCACATCCCCAATACAGGCACCAGAGACTTCTCTTCCTTGCTGTTGCCATTTGTTTCAGCTCTTGCAGACAATCCCTGATGAGTCAGATAAACTCTTCAACAGAAAATGTGGAATGTTAACATGGTGGTGGCTGGCATCTGCCTCTGGGGCATTGTATGGTCTCTAGTTGAAATCTCATTATCTGCCTAAATTTGTTTAGTAAATAAATGAGACAACTTATTTATTTATCATGCAAATTTAATTAGAGACCTGATTTATTTACTCTCTGTCTATCAAATGTCTCACCATCTTCTTCAGTTCTGCATCCTGGCCACTCTAACTAAGGCATCTAACAGTACAATTAGCTTCTGTCTTTCTTGGATCTTGCCCTTGAAGCAGTGGCAGAGTGCTAAAGGCAAAGCCAGTATGTGAAGGGGTGAGAGGGATCGAATTCTAAAGCCTGAGTTTCTCCCTTCCCCTCAAAAGAAAAAAAAGAAAAGAAAAGAAAAAAACAACCCACAAAGGATCACCAAATCTAAATGAAGTATCTATGAGAACAGGTCCCTGAAACCATCCTGAAGTTAATCCAGCAGAAATTAATACAAGGCAAGGGCATAATGAATCTGTAAGAAACCACATGTACAGGCATTCCATGGTACAGGGGGTGTCCTCTTTTATTATTTGTTAATTGATATTCCTCTGTTTTTAAAAGTAGTAACTATTCCATGGCAATTTTTCTCCAAGCAAAATCTGAGAAAGGTTAAGGGCTGGTTTCTCTGAGCCGTAACAGAAATTTTGCAAAGAAATTAATAAGATAAAATTGGGAAAATCTGAATTAAACAAGGTTTGAGTTGGCAATGTGCACTTGTGCTTGGGCCTGAACTAAGAATAATGAGCCACCTGTGCCTTACAAGCCACTGTACTACATTCCTCATGGCCATGATAATGAGTTGCCTAATGCTTCATGAAATATTTCTGTCCCCTCTAAGGATGCTAATGGCATCAGCACCTGATGAACACCCTTGGGTCATTTTAAATTGATAATGCAGAAGAGAACAACTATTACAGAAATGCATCAGTAGTCTCATGATGTACTGCCCCTCAATTGCCCGTCACTCTTCCAGGCCTGAGAATGAAGAAACTCCCCATATCCTGCATGTCCTTGCATTGCTTTCTTTACTGTACAACATTCCTTCACATGCCACTCAAAGAGAAGCATTAGCTGCCATTCTCCAGTAGTAAAGCCACAGGTTAATAAAAGGCTTTATTTACAGGAATAAACTCTTGGTTCAGAGTTTGGATTGTTGGGCATGAATGATGTGACCTGATTAGGTTTGTCAGTAACACAATGGACTCACAGACAGGCAAAGAGGGGACAGACATCCTCATACCCCTGTGACCATTTGAAACCCTGTGTTTCCTCCTGCACAAACTCTCATCTCAAGGATCTATGGAAGTCATTCTAGAGGCAGCTTAGACATCCTGGAATTTACCACTGTGTTTAGCCAAAGGGTTAGAATTACTTTTCTGATTTGCATCTTGATGTGCATCACCTCATATTTAATGATCATTGTAAGCAACACTGTATAAATTGCATTGTTATTATTATTATTCAGATGATATTGAGTGTTCCTCCTTAAGGACCCATGTAAAACATTTCTCTCTGGTCATAACTTCATATTTTTATTAAGCAATTGGTTTAATTTTACTTTAGATACACCATAAATTTTGTAACTGAGGGCATTTCATTTCTTTTCAATCTACATATAGTTGCTAGGAAGCCCACAGCCAAATTTGCAGCTTCTTCTATCAGTATATTGTAATACAGGCTTTTTTGGTATTAAAGATATTTTTACATCCATAATAAATTCTTTATCTGCATTTTCTATTTCATCTTAATTTCTTCATTATTTTAATGAACTTTAACTGACTCAATTATTCATATTTTTGAAGCCTAAATATTTTTTGGAATAAGGTAAAGTATAAATGCATAAATAAAACACCTAAAATTCTCAGTGAAAATCAACTGTAATATTAACAGTGAAAATCAACTGTAATATTAACACCTAGAGAAAGTTATGCAGTGTTAGTATCTTGATGTATTTCTTGTCATTTTTACAAAATTGTAATCATATAATATATCCAAATTTGTGTCATTTTTTCCATTTATAGTATCACAAGTATTCTTTTATTACTTAAAATATTTTCTATATTTAACATTTTGCCATTTGAAGGACTTTAGGTAATTTTCATTGAGTTTTTTTGTTGTTGTTGCTATTATAAGTAACATTGTGTTAAAGACCTTTCTAGACTATATTTTTGTTTGTGTTTTATTATTATTTTAGAGTAGATTCCTATGTGAATTTATAGTTTAAAGAGAATACAAATTTTTAATGTTTTTGATAAACATTGCACAATTGCTTTTCAAAAAATATTAACTCTGTCTACATTCTTGCTAGAAACATAGGAAGCATATCTATTTCACTTTAACTTTACTGGCATTAATGGTGTTGAAAACATTTTTTTAATTTGAATTTTTGATCACTACAGTCTCAATATTTTTATCTATTTATTAATATTTTTCTTGTATATTTTTTGAATTATTACTCCTTTCCAAGAGATTAGTGTATATATATATATATATATATATACATATATTTTATTTACATGAGGTTTTTAGGTATATTAAATACACCAACTATTATGTGATTTGGGGAAACTGTGTCACTTTCTTGTTTGTAATTTTTTTTATCATGTAATCATCCCTTACAGATTTGTTCAATTTACTTTAATTTTTATGTAAATCCCAGTCTGAGTAACTACCTATATAGACTTTTATATTTTAAGAAATGATTTGATCTTTTAAATTTGGCTAAGTTTAGTGAAAATTTAGAACCTAATTTGGGGGTATCCGTGGTTTCTGTTGAAGGTTCAAGGCCTGAGCTCATGGGATGCATCAGACTTCTCCAAGATCCTCCGGGTTGGTGGTTTTGTTCTCTCACCTGGGAAAGTAATGCTTCTCACAGTTATATAGGTGGCTTCTTTGAAGAAAATAGCATGGGTAATCACTTGTAATGTGATGAAAAGTGAACAGGAACAGACCGGGCATAGTGATGTGTGCCTTTAATTGCAGCCCATAAAGTGAGGCCGAGACTGGGAATCGCTTGAGTCAGCAGATTCGAGACCCGCCCGCAACATAGTGAGACCTAGTCTCAAAAACCAGCTGGGCGTGGTGGCGTGCGCCTGTAACCCCAGCTACCTGGGAAGCTGAGGCTGGGGATCGCTTGAGTCCGTGGTGCCCCGGGCAACGTGAGTCTACGGTTCCCTGGGCAAAAATAGCGAGACCTAGTCTCAAAAAACAACAACAAAAAACAGTGAAGCAGGAAGATCCCCAGTAGAGGGATTGCTGAATGGAAATAAGCCAGAAAGAAAAGGAAAAAGACCAAATGGTCTCACTTAAAGGTGGGATATATGAAAAAAATAAACAAAAGGTCAAGGAAAAAGTCAAAACTAACAAACTGACAACAGAACTAAAGCATACAGTTGATAGGGGGAGGGAGGGAGTAATTAGGGAAGGGATGTGCACAGAAGATCAAGATGACAGTTCAGGGGTGATGCTATGGTGGGAGAACTTTGTGGAACACAATGATGTAAAAAATATTAATATATTTATGTATATGTTACATGTGTGTATATTATCATTTAAAATGGTGTTGAAAACAACTTTATACACACACACACTATATAATTATGTAAGCAAATGAAAAAAACTACTGTTCATAACTTAAAAAAAAAAAGTGGGAAGATCGATGTCCCCACTGCCACCTACCAAGAAAATAGCAGGGGCAGAACCCCAATTTCACCATTATACATGCATCTCCTCCTTAGTAGCCGATCACAACAAACAGACAACAAAAGCTGGGAAATAAAAACCTTGAGTTGGTTCCCAGAGTTAGGGGCAGTTATTTTCCAGGACTTTAGCCAAGAGTCCCAGGCTCACTGGGACAAAACTCTGGGGGAGGCACACTGGGATAGGATCCACAAGGGAGAGGTGTGCTTGGCCTTCCCCTGCCCTTGGGACTGGATTCTATGTCACAGCTTTGCATCTGTATCATCCTGCTTCTGCCTGTCCTAGGCTGAGAGCTGCCTTTACTGCTACAGAGGACTGACTTTTCTCCAAGGGTGGAAAGGTAGGTGACATCTCAGGAACTTGTAGGGATAAGATATTTACGGTGGGAAAGTGTACAGGAAGTTCCCAGGTTTCAGACTCAGGCATAGCAATGAGGTCTCTAGTACCCTGGCACGGCAGACCTGTGATCATTGGCTGTTGGTGGTTGACTGTACAGCACATCTGTCTCCCAGAGCTGGCTTAGACAGTGAGCTTATTTTTAAGTAAAACTCAAAGCACCGACATTACAGCAAAATATAAAACCCAAGGTGATATCTGTTCCTTTTCTACCCCTACCAGAGTCAATCAACTTTTTAATTTTACCTGAGATAAACTAGTTGGAAGATCCAAAGGTCTCTAACCTTAAGGAAAACAAACAAACAAACAAACAACAACAAAAAAACTTCCCATTCCAGGTCAACCACATGCTAATGTGTCATTTCAATTGGTTGACCTGGGGCATATACTTAGTATTTTGCTTTGTAAGTGCAGAAATGTGTGCAGATTCACACTTCTTCCTCTGACTTCTTTCTTTCTTGATGTCCCATGCAAATAACTAGAGGCAGGGTGATGGACATATTTTTAGTAAATTTCAAAAATGACTAACAGCGAGAGACTACGTTGTATCCAGTATTCTCTGCTTTCCTAAAATTATATGCGAAAAAAGTAGTATTTCCTTCCAAAAGCCAGATCATATAAAAATATTGAAAAACTGAATCAACAATGAGAGCCTGGGACAGGGGAAAGATGTGGGCAGTGAAAAAAGGCTCTATGGCACTTGAAGGTCAGCTCTCCCAGAACCCATCCCATTTCTCAATTCTTTTGCAAAGAGATGCTTCTTTGCAATTGTGCAGGAAGCCAACAGAACCTTCTGTTCCCACCCTGAACAAATTTACTTTAGTTTACTCACACTAGGTATTTTGAATGGGGTGCCCATATGTAACAGCTTTCCTAGTCTGTCTCCATTTGTACATATGGTATTTTGACTCTCTGTTTGGGTCTGAATGCTTGTGTGCCTTCAAGATTCTTATGCTGAAATTCTAATACCTCATGTGATGGTATTAAGGAGCTGGGTCTGTGGAGGTACTTAAAAGCATGAGGTAGAGCCTTCAGCAGTGGCATGAATGCCCTTTTAACAGAAACCTTAGAGGGCTTCCCAGCTCTTATATGCCAGGTGAGGCTACAAAAAACCTGGGACCAGACTGAGGACCCTCACCAAGCATTGTGCTGCCCTGACCATGGACTTCCATGACCTGCAGCTGTCAGGAATAAATTTCTGTCATTTATAAACTACCTCACTGTATTGTTTTGTTAACATGCCCTGAACAGACTAAGATATTCTCACAAAGATCTTAGTTTGGGCAATAAACTACATAGTCAACCTGATTATTTGTGGAGAAAGAGGTGAGGTAGAAATTAAGCTTGTTTTTTATCCTCTCTAGATTTGGGGATGGAAGTAAGTCATGTGCTATTCTAAGTCTTGGCACATTTTATGTAAAAGATCAGGCAGTAAATATTTTAGATCTTATGGACCAAAGCAGTCAGTCTCTGTTGGATCTACTCAACTCAGCTCTTGCTGGGAAAGGCAACATGTAGATGATATGTAAATAAATGAGCTTGGCTGTACTCCAATAGAACTTTGTTTATAGAGACAGAAATTTGAATTTCATATAATTTTCCATACCACAAAATAGTTTTCTTCTTTTGAGTTTTACCAGTAACCATTTGAAATGTGAAAATCATTTTTAATTCATAGGCAAGATTTGACCTGCAGTAGTTGACTTCTGTGCTAGTTAGATCATCTGTATGAACACACCTGGCTGCTAGAGGACAAGCTTCCCTGCCTCCTCCAAGAGGGGTTCCATTGACCTGTTCTCACTGACTACATGTGATGTTATCCATATTTACAAGTATATAGAGTGAATGCATGTAGGAGGTTAGAGATCTTTTGCAGGGGAAGAAGTCCTATCATCTCTGCAGTTTTCATTCTTAAAGCAGTAATAGGTGAGGTGTATCATATGTAATTTGTTACTGATAATAAACTACCAAAGTTTGCAAGTGATTTATACCTATTTATAAATTAGAGCAGATTTGATGCTCTGATGATAATAGTGCTAGTCTCTCTCACCTCTGATCTGCTCTCTTTGGACAGATCAAATGGGTCTGCTATATTAGGAATGGCAGGTGGTGCTGAGTCTGTCCCCATTGGGAAACTTATACACTGCCAGTGTCTAGGAGTTTGGTTCACAGTCCAGGATACCATAACCATATGGGACAGAGTTGCACCAAGGAATAGGCACTGGCAAAGAGACAGCCAACATAACCGTCACCCTCATCAGAGAAAGTGCCACAATAAAGGAACCTGGAGAACCCATGCCACACATCTGCTCTGTGAGAGGTTCCTGACATGCATGACCTAGCTGCCCACCTCACAGAAAGCTCTAGATATCCCAGCAGCCTGCATGGTTGCATTTCAGGGGCATAGATTCTCACCCAGGAAAAGAGGATGATACTTCAAGAAAAAGAGACCAGTGAGCCAAGCATCAACCAATGACTTACATCAAGAGAGGAGTAGGAGGGGGAAGGGAGGAGAGGGAGAAGGGAGGGTGGTATAGGCATGGCCATAAAGTAACTAGTAACTACAAATATGACCAATGTTATGTGAATCTTTTTTTTAAATAAAAAAAGTAAAAAGGTCACTGGGATTATCTGTGTGGTGATATGACAAGCTAAAGAAAGAAAGGAAGAAAGAAAGGAAGGAAGGAAGGAAGGAAGGAAGGAAGGAAGGAAGGAAGGAAGGAAGGAAGGGAGGGAGAGAGGGAGGGAGGGAGGAAGGAAGGGAGGAAGGAAGGAAGGGATGAAGGAAGGAAGGGAGGAAGGAAGGAAGGAATGAAAGGTGAGTTTCCCAGACAGGGTAAACTGTTGCAGATGTCCCAGAGATACACAGTAAGAGGAAACAGAGAGCCTCTGACTTATTCCAACCTCATTCTTTTTCAGATGGAGAAAGAACCTCATAGCAGTCCTGCAAGGGAAGGATCAGGAAAAATGTGGTGGTTGTGAGTGTTTCATATGAACACTCCAAGGGGCAGAGAGACCAGATAAACTTGCTCAGGTTGCACAGCATATAAGCAGTAGAGCTAAAACTCTAATACAGGATTTTGAGTTCTGAAGTTCACAGGTTTGGCTATACTACACCGTTTTAAGAGTCACGGATGTCAGAGAAACCTCAAAAATTCACCACCCACTGTCGATGACTTTGACAATAAAATCCCCCAAAGAGTGACTGGGTGCCATAATCACTATTGTACCGACTGGGGGTTTTCTCATTCAAGAAGCCAGCCTGGGAATTTGTACTATCCCAATTTTATGGATGAATAATTTTCAGAACATGACTGACAATAAAAGGATCTAATCACTATTTAGGAAACTTGTATAAGCTACCTCAGTAAAGACAGAACTGTGGACAGAGAACAGTTACCTCTATGATGGGTGAGACTCTTTGGCAGAGTGATAATACACAGCAAAGAGCAAAGTATCCAGGGCCATGCTTATCAAATCACTGGAAGAACTCTGAGATCACTGAAACAAACTGTCTGTGTGCAGGACATGAGCTATTCTTGAGGATGTTAGGGGAAAGTTGCCCCTGGGAAGTACTGGAGAGGACAATTTTCCTTCTAACTTCTCTGGCTGGTTTAGTAATTAAATGGACATTAGACAGATTAACAGGAGAAAATTTTAATTGTTTATGTATGGAACACCAAAAATTTGAGAATCAGAGAAGCGGCTATGTAGACAGTTTTCATATACCCTTTAGACAAAGAAATAATAAATACCTAGAGAACTGACCAAGTAAAAGGGGTTTAGGCTTGGAGTAGTAGATTAGTGAAGAACTGCAAAGGTCTGTTTTTACAGTCATCTCAGCACTAATTTCTCTGTTCTGATGGTAAAGGAGGCTTGTATCCTATTACAGGAGGGTTGCTTTCAAATGGGAACTTTCCCCCTGCTTTTGAAGACACAAAGGAGGGTCAGAGTATGTATCTTATACTGGCTATTTCCTAAGTAACTTTAATCAATACACCAAAATGGCATATTTCAGGGTGGCTTATTTTATTCTCCTTCACCATCCAGCCACAGTCAAAAGTAGTTTTCCTGCCTTGTCATCAAAAAGGACTTCATCAGTCAACTTGTGCCTTCAATTAAAGGGTAATGGTAACTTATAAGCATAATTATGACTAGAGGCTCTTCTAGTAGAACCCATGCATTCTTAATCATGAAGTAATGCAATTATTCTAAACATATTGTCATTGGTAGTTTTATTATATTTTAATTCCTTGAACATCAGTCCCTAATTTGTATTGCATTAATTAGTCTACAGTGGTATACCAAAAGCATGCATGGTGTTGGTATTTATTTTCAATTGGCCTTTTGGAAGGGCTGTTTTTTACATCCAAACTCATGTTCACATTCAGTAAACCCCATATCAAAACAAAACCCTGATACCATCTAAACCAATTTTATTTATGAGGTCTTTCAGAGTTTCTCATTCTGATAAGCTAAATTCTTCCCTTGTTCCTTCTTGTCATGAGAAAGAAGTTCAGCAATTAAAAACCCTCTGAAATTTGGAATCTTAAAAAATATCTGACTTATCAAAGCATCTACCTCGTAACAGACAGTTCTTAAACTGAAGTACAGAAAAAAACAAACAGGAGAGAAATGGAGGTAGGAAAAAGGAAATGGCTTCCTCCTCAATTGCACCTTAAAAATGTGAAACAGGAACGCTGATGGCCAGAAAGACAGGAGAATATAAAACACCAGAGGAGCATAGGTGAAGGCCAGATTCTGCCAGAATGGAAGGAGACAAAAACACAGAGCCTCAAAGTGCTCCCTTGATACTGTGTTTGGATTTTTCTTTCAAAGGTCAGGGAGAAGGGGGAGACAGAAAAGGAAGGAGAGAGAAGGGGAAAGGGGGAGGAGAAAGAGGGAGAGAGAAGGAAGGTGGGATAGAAAGGACAGAGTGTGAGAGAGCCGAAAGGAGAGGAAGGAGGCAGCCGGGGAGGAGAAAGAGTAGCCCTCAATTTATGAAACTTGAGTTATATGTATTATATTGTCTTCCCTTCAAGAGTGGTGCCCGCTTATTTTCACTGACAACAGTATAAGCTCTGATAACAGTGCAAATGATATCAACTGAAACAAACCTTTTGTGCTGTCACTGATATTCTTCCACAACATGAGTTGATTCTAGGTTTTGTTTCTTCTATGCATCCATCTTTAGCCTTTTTAGTACTGGTGATTTTTACCTCTCTACCTACTCTACCTTGGATGCAGAGCCAAAGAGATCAACATTTAAGGTCTGGGAGTTTGTCATCAGAAAACCTGCCCCAAGAAAATTTAAGTGACAGACCCTCAGGGAGGGAGCAGAGGGGGCAGAATGGGAAGAGAGAATGAATCAGGGACCCAGAGCCCCCTATAGCTGATGGTTCCTTGGGTTCTCAGAGGGCATGTGGTGTGCCCTCCAGTCTGGCCCTCATGTCCTCCTCATCCTCAAGTTTTGTTCCTGGAGGACCATCAGGCTATCCAGCCCTGACCTCAAGGCTGCGCCTTGTCTCTTGGCTGCTCTGGGTACTTAGTTGGAAGTCTGATGTGCCCTGAAATCTAGCTCTCTGCTTCTTGAAGGTCAAGCCTGAGCAGCCCCACGGGCTCTCTTTGTCCTTTGATGTGCTCTCACTTAGACAGACCACTTCAAGGTGGGAATGGTCACAGTCAAGTTGGTGAGAGAAGCAGGGATCCCAAGCCACACCCTAGAGAAAAGAGTAAAGAATCCTCTTTACTTCCTGACTACTTTTCATGTTAAATAGCCTAACAAGTTGGGTAGTTTAGGGAGCTGATGAAATAACCTTGCTCATAATACCCTGCAGTGAGTTGAACAGTGTCCCTTAAAAAGATATGTCTTAATCTAAAACTCCAGTCACTGTCTTCAGTTTCATCCTAAACTACCTGTAACTGACCTGACTTGGAAATAGAGGGTCTTTGTACATGGAATTAAGTTTAGATGGACCCCAAATTATGACTAGTATCTTTATAAGAGACAGGAGAAGGAATTTGAGACACAGAGTTAAGCAAAGACATGAGAGGACTGAGGCAGACACTAGATTTGAACTGACATCAGTCAACCAATACCAGAGGTCATCAGAAGTTGAAAAGGCAAGATAAGATACTTCCCTAAAACCATGGCAGGGAATGTGCTGACACCATGGTTTCAGACTTTTCCCTACAGACCTGTTTCTGTTTTTTAGCTGTATACTTGGTGGTAATTTGTTGAGGCAGCCCTAAGAAACTAATATATTCTTATTGGAAAATTATAACAATAATGTGATAAATTCTGTTGACACACAAAGAATGTTGGCTATGAGTTGACCCTCACAAAATGGGATGAGCTGGTCTGTAAGTTATGCTGTTCCTGTTCTTGGTTCGTACATGGAATGGAAACTTTGGACAGAGCCAAATACAGCCTGTGAAAGACTATTATTTGATGGGAGCAGTGGATGAGGGCCTCAGGTGGCCAGGAAAGGCTCAGAAAGGGAAATAGGTGGCAATGATGGTAAATATCTGTAAAGATTACTTCACTGCTTATACATGAGACAGGAAGTGCCCCCACCCTCATCCCCATGGCCTAGCAGTACTCAGTTCACACTTGTCACAGTCTAGCACCCCTCAACCTAGAACATAGAGGTGGGGGTACACTGATATTTCTTTTTAGCCTGTAGCCTCTCCCATGAATGGAACGATTGAACTTTCACACAGATGATTCCCTGATGCTGCCTAAGATGCCCCTCCATCTCCCCCCCTTCTTTGTCTTCCCATTCCAATCCCCAGTTGACTTCTCTGGAGATTGCACAGCATAGATCTAAGGGATGTTACTCAATCGGACTAAACAGAAAATCACACTCACCTTCAAGGTACTATAGCTAGGGCTGCATGCAACACTTAGTCCACTTTGAAAGAAAAGTAGGCAGTCAATCAAGTTGGTCTTTATAATTCAAAGAAAACCACAGATGTAAAGAAAGAAAGAAAGCTGTCGCTCTACATATGAGGATGGGTTGATTGAACTCATGGGTGAAATGTGGACACCCAAGAGGTCATAAAGTGTGGACAAATTCTAGTCTTTCCATTTCCTCTGTTGCATTATGTGACCAAGTAAACCCTTGTGTTCTCAGGACAGGTTTCTTAACTGGAGCTGAAGTGGTTAATGGAGCAAGAGCTGGTTGTTATATTTTTAGGAATCTTGACAGAAGGCTGTCAAATATAGCCATTATTAAAACAAAAACATACAACCTATAATTAAATTAGTGCTTCTCTCCAGGAGCGATTTTGCACCCCAGGAGATGTTTGGCCATATCTGAAGAGGCTTTTTGTGTCATAATGGGAAAGTGCTATCGGTCTCATGTGAGTAGAGCTACAGGTGCTATTGAACATTCTATCATCATAGGGCAGACAATCCTAAAAAAGAATTATCTGATTCAAAATGTCAACAATAGCAAAGTTGAAGAATCCTAAATTAAATGGAAATAGAAGTAACCAGTTTATCAAAATCCAACACTTTTTACTTATTTACAGTGTCTACGTGTTTGAGGTTCTGTATTTACATACTCAGTAGTGTATCTGTATGGTGGAATTACTATATAACGTTGTGATTTTTGCATCTATTTCCAACTCCACATTCAGTAAAATCAAATCAGTAGCTTAAAACTGTTACTGTGGGAGAATTTACACTGCAGAAATAGGCAAACACTCCAAAGGAAGCTTTCCCTCTTTTTTAAAGGGCCAGTTGTTAAAAACTCACTAGCTCACTTTTGGTAACTAGAATGTAAATATATCTGAATATTTAAGAATTCCATATGATTTACCTATTAACCTTGAAGCTTGCTTTTCTGTCTTAGATAATGCCTATACTTTTGTTTTAGACTACTAAAAATGATGAGATTATTTAGTTATATATTAGCTATATGCTTCATGTCTACTATGTTCTCAGCACTGTTATAAGTCTTGTGGACATGCTAGTGACCACGACAGGCATTGTTTCTGTCTCAGAGAGCAAGAGTTTAGGTACATCTATTCCTAGCACAATTCATGTACTTAGGAGTATGGATTCCAGTAAGAGCTGCAGGATCAAATCCATTAGTAGTATGAACATAGAATTGTGGAAACGAGAGTCAAATGCATGAGTGAATTAGCTAGTTAATTGAAGAGTAAAAACAGAATGTCTGTATTTCTAGTTCAGAGCTTCCACCATATTCCAAAGATAATAAATATTTCTAGAGCTCATTTCAACAATAAATGATGGTTTTTAATCTTCATCCTATTGCTATCTCTACAGTACTTGGCACTTGAATCATGTCTGGATGATAGGTTGGAGAGGCTATGAACTTTAGTTGTGAATTGCAGGTACACATATATGAACCACCTAGTCCAGCATTAGTACTTACTAGACACTCAAGAAATGTTATTTGCCCTCGCTAGTTGCTCAATCATACGCTATTGTGAGTTTTCTTCTTACTTCTGATCACCTCCAATTGAACCTACTTCTACCATTCCCTTTGAGTTTTTGCTGTTCCCAAGCTCCAGTGGAGGCTCTGTTCTAGGTCCTATATACCTCTCACTATATTTTATATAATTTCTATATACATAATTTCTACAGAACTAGTTTTAGGTCTATGACTTAAGTCTCAACCTCTTGATACCCCATATCTTATATTGTTAGTAACTTACGGACATTTAGCTGGTAACCTAGAGGGAACATTCAGTCCAGGCTGCTGTGTTTAATTTGTGTAACTATGGACCAGTTAGTACTTATATCTCTTAGCATCATCTCCTGCCCTCAAACTGGACATAAAAATACCACTTGCTCTAACACTGGGAATAAAACAAAATCAATAAAATCCTTTAGGGTCACGGGAGAAGGCCTGGGAAATATGAGATGACTGCTAAACACTGGGTGAAGGAAATTGGAAGAAAAGGGACTTTTGGAAATCCAATCCCCAGAATAGTGGTGAGAGTAGACAACCAGCCTGGTCAACCTCACAAATCAGACTCTACTTAAGAAGCTACTGTCAACGGGGTGGTGAGAGAGAGGCAATTTAGTGCTCATTCCCACAGCCATCATATCTGTTGTCAGAGCATGTGAAAGATGATAAATCAAATAAGAATACAAATTGACGCCACTAATTTGGTGTTGAGTCATTCCATTTGCTGTGGAGCTGTGAGAAATTCCTCAAGAAAGCCAGGTGCCCTTTCCCTAAAATTATATAACCCATCAAATAATAATAAATTTATTAATTCCTAACATGAGAGTGACTCATACAGATTTTGCATTAAGGAAAAAGAAATCTGACAGCTGAGAGGTCTCAACTGGTTCTAATGATCTAATGAGTAATTCTGTCCATTAAGGGAAGATGTGGCTTCCTGATTAACGTGGAACCTTAGCAGTGTTTTTAATAAAAGTTTTAATATGTACTGCTGCTTGGCTGGCATCGTGTTTAATTAAAACCTTGAAAGCTCACGGAGAGCTTTCTTTTCTCTGCACCAGACAAGAGAAGGCTCAGAGCACCCCTTCAGGCAGTAAGCCCCCAATTGGACAGGTAGGGGGCACAGGGTCAACAATGGGTGGAGGGAGGAGGGACTGAGACCACCTCCTGAGGAGCACAATGGTGTCAAAGCCAGTGTCAGCAAAGGGAGGTCAGGCCAAAGTTTTACCATCCACTTTACCTCTTTGCTTGAGGAAGAGAAATCTAAGGCTCAGAGACGACTTTGAAAAAGGAACACTTAATTTAAAAAAAAATTTTTTTTTTTTTTTTTGCACATGGACCAGTAACAGAACCCATTACAGAAAACTAGGGATGACATTAAGTCGCTGCATGACCCTAGTGCAAATTGTTCTCATCCTAACACTTTTATTAGCCAGGGAGCACATGGCATCTCCACCTTCTAAGAAAGGAAAGGAGCTGCAACATATCTGAAGAACAAAGGGCATTCTGGCTCTGTTTTTAAAATGATATAACACTAAGTAAAAATAGTGAGCTATAAAAACTATATATAATCTGTTCCAATTATGGAATATATAACATACACGTACACTCATGTACATTAACAAGAGATTGGAAGGAAATGGTCCAAAATATTAGCAGTGATGAACAGCCTCTGTTTGATGGTATTATGAATGATTTTTACTATCTTATTTTATACATTTGTGTATTTGATGAATATTCTATAATGGGCATGAGTTGCTTTTATAACAGAACAGTATTATACACATAATTTATTCCAGACAAATACTGTTTTAAATTACAACACACATTAAGCCATCATTTCTGTGCCCTAACACAAAATATATGGACACTTTAAACTACATGCGAAAGGGCACATGGAAAATCGCAAACCAAAAAAAAAAATTTTTTTTTCTGTTTTAAAATAATGATGTCCAGATGCTTAAGCTGTATGGTGTGGAACACTGTAAAAAGATATAGCTGTGTCATCAAGAGATAAGTTACCCTCAGAGGTAGCTTAAGAAACAGTGGCTGACTTTAAAATGACTACAAAGAAAACCTGACAATAAAATTCACTTAAATATCTGACTCTGCAAAAAAATATCACACTCTGTCCTAGAAGAGTGCTATGTAATTGAAAAGCCTATAGTATAACCAGAACCTCTTTAGTATGAGGGACAATCCCAGATGTGATCAAATAGAAATGGGAGCTCTTAAGTACTTTTTAATGTTTCAAAGTCAATATGGGACTTACTGCCTGGAGTAGGATGGTGGCTCTCTCAATTGATAACACATTTTTAAGCTGAAAAATCCCATAGCAGGAGACAAGAAGTTATTGTTAGGAAGCTGGAGGCTGGAATCCTGAAGCACCAAAGGAGCTTGCTGAATTAAGTTGTTGGATGAGTCTGCTTTTGAGGTATAAGAATGTAAACAGGGCTCTGTCTGCTGGGCTTGCAGGAAAATGTAGGTTTTCAGGGACTTGCCTAGATCAGAAGGATAGATTTTAAACTTGAACTTCTCTTCAAGGTAACATATTGAACACATGCTAATACCTCACTTTTGCAAACACCAAGAAGCAGGAAAAAACAGAAAACTATTTGCATAAAAAGTTAACAAACGTATGTCTATACTAAAAAACAAGACAGTGATTTCTCACTAGAACAAAATCACACTCCTTAAATGTTAAAAAGGAAGTGAAACAAGGAAATCCCTGGTCAATGGATATGGGATAACGGTCAGTAAAGAGAACTCCTTTTAGCTGCACTGAGGGCAAGACCACCTGCATGAAGCTGTGCTGGGTGGGTATTGCACACCTATGCTGGTGTGCCCTCCCTTCTTCCTAGGTGAGTGGGTGCTGAGCTGTTTACCTTTGTACTAGGAGAATAGTGTTCATGTGGCCAGGGCGTGGCCTACATCACAGCAGAGAGAATGGGGCTCAGAATCTCACCACCCCTCCAGAAGGGGGTTAGCCTAGCTAGGAGCCTCTTGGATCCAAAACTGAGGCAGAAAGCCCCACAATACAGTTTTTCGAAAATCCCACCAAAAATACTCAGAAGTGGAAGATGAGCTCAAAGTCAAACTCCTCAAGCTTGTGTGGGAGAATAATACCATAAAAGGAAGACAATAAACAGAAGAACTTGTGTGAGGGGGAAAAATACTGTTAAGCAGATTTCGTACTAAATGTCTTTAAGAAACTCAAAGATAAGAGAGGTCATAACATCCATGGAAAAGAATAGAAGATAATGGAATACAAAGTGATTTCAAAAAAGAAAATGCCTAGAAATTTTGTAAATAAATGTAAGAGCTGAAGAAATTCAATCATTGTTTGAGAAATGAACTGCTGAGGTAAAGACAGAACTCTCAGCACTATGAGGAGAAGCTAACAGGAAGAGGATGATGAGGGTAACAGGCCCCAATGCATTCAGGGAGATGGACAGGGCAGGCCAAACAGACTGACACCAGGGGGCTGTATGTGTGGAAAGGGCTGCCTGGGAGAGGTGCTGGCTGCAAAACCGTAGGATGGTGGGGGGTGGGGAGAGGCTTGAAAGCTCCTAAGATACAGGCAAGGCTAAACTTGGTAGCAGCTGTACAGTGGGTTGAGAAGAGTCAAAGATGGGTTGGATGTACTTTAAGAGCTGGTGTAGTGACCAAACCACAAAACAGAAATTAATAGAGTAGAGCGGTATGGTGGTGGGAGGGTAGGCATAAGGAAACAGGCAGCTTACCCCTGAGAACTCAGAAAGGGCTGCATGTCTCCACTGAAGTGTAATGGCACATTCCTCAACAGGGAAGCCCAGGGGACATCCAGGAAGGTAGAGAGGGAGAGGTCTTCTCAGGTCTGTAGCTATGTTTGGTTAAGGATTCAGCAATGGGTTTATAACCTGTTTCATAATTCCTCAAAAAGCACTCATTTCTTGAGCTCAAATTTACTGTAAAATTGTTGAAAATAACCAGAATGACATTTGGACCTGTTGCAGAGATGTCTGCACCACCAGAGCCACATCTGAAAGCAGTTTCAAACTGGCCAATTCAAAACTCAGCAAGTGACCTGGATGAGTAGTGCAGAAATATCAAGGGGACCCAGAAATAAAAGCCTGGTGTTGCCACAATCACCCTGACCCCAAAAGTGTTTCTAGGCACTTCACAAATATTAACTTCAAACTTATTCAAAGCCTTGGGCATCAAAGCCTTGGGCACCATTTCTAGCTCCAATCTGTTTAATGACCTGACTTCAGTGTCTCAGTCTCCCCTGGTGTCATAGGGATGCTCTGTCTCCTCTGCCCACCTACTGGATCACCTTGGGCATCCATTACAAGGATACGAATGAAAAGATGTTAACTGTGATGCCATACCAGCATAGGGGTATACCCAGGTGAAGGAGGCCTCAGTTCTAAGGAATCCATTCATTTCATTGGCCCCATTAAGAGCAGGGCTTTTCTCAGAGTGACAGCACATGCAGAGGACATGACAGGCACTGTGTTCACTCTGTGTGCCTCAGGTTCTGGAGCAAAGAGTCCTGGAAGAGAGCCCCTGAAGTTAAAAACCATGAACAGGCAGTAGAGTCATACCAGTAGGTTTGCAGAGCCTGTCAAAGGGGGTGATGCTGGGTCTGGGTTGCTCAGAACACACTTTGGAGAGATGTGTACAAATTCAGAATCTGGTGCTCACATTCCCTGTCTGGCTATCCCTCATCAGACTCAGAGGTGAAGTTCATCAGCCCCTGAGGACTAACAGGGAGAGGGAAGCTCAGGAGAGAGTTTGTTTAAGGTTACACAGGAGGGAGCTGGGGAACTACATGGAAGCTCAAGGACACCCGAATGCCAGAAGGGGACAGGAACTCTCTGTTCTCCGGGTGGAAGCCTCTTGTGGTAGCTGCTGATTTACTGCCACCTAGCTTATGTCACTCATTGCCTGTGAGACCACTTGAGGTAATAGAAAGCTGAACAACCTTGATATGAATTGTGTATTTTTGTTTTTGTTCCTGACAGTTTGCCCACAGAATGAAGAAAATGACTTGATCTTTCCTGATTCTTTTGCAGTGAACCTGATGGGCTCTCCAGGGTCTATTTGCCCAAGGGGTTCCCTCCTGGCTCAGGGTCAGACATGGACCGGCCTGGAGAGAAGACAGTATGGAATCACAGGTCTGGGCCTGGGGCAGCCCCAGCCATTAAGAAGTCAGTGAGCCCTTCAAGGAACTCTGTTTTGAAATGAGCTCTTTAGTGTATAATACAGAAGAAAAGGGAGTCTCCCTGCTCCCGTCATTCTTAGGTCCCTGCCTGGAGACTCTCCCTATAGAAAAGTCCTTTATTTTTCAGTTTAGGAAGAGGTTAAGTGATGTGCTTAGTACCATATGACAGGGTAGTGGCAGAACTGAATCCAGAAGCCAGGTGTCCAGCTCTGAGTTTCCCAGAGCTCCTGTTCTCCATAATGTCACCACCTCCTCCCTTGACTCCCAGGGGAGAAATAACATTGATAAAGAGAAAGATTAAAGGTCTGTGAACATACATGAGGATGACTGGAAAGCACAGGGCATTTCCTCTCTCATGTTACTAGGTTGTCTGCTCACACTGGGGTATCACAGTCACTCTGACAACTTCCTGAAGCATTTACTTACTGACAGGACTGCAGAGAAAGATAAAAACCCTCTCCATTTATCTGTTTGAGCTATGATTCTGCTCTGTCTGGAATACTTCTTTCTAGGCTAAGTATCACTCATCCTTAGATCTTCGTTTTCATTTCACTGACTGATTCCCCAAGTGGAATCAGCTCTTGAAAATACCATTTATGTGATATTTCCCTGTTCCAATTCCTTGTTGCACATCTTATTTTCCTTCCTATGAAATTATATAATTACACCAAATTATTTGAACTATTTTACTTCCTAATATTATTTCACTTTATGAAAAATTTGTTTAATATCCATCTCTCCCATCAACAGTAAGAGCTATGAAGTCAGGACTATATCCATTTTGTCATTTCTGCATACCCATGGATGGGCAAACTACAGGCCATGAAGTCAGTCTGGCCCCCTGTCTTGTTGTATTACTCAGGAGCTAAGAAAAATATATACATATTGAAATGGGGGAAAATTGGAACACTTTGTGACATTTAAATTTGAATGAAATTCAAATTTCATTGTCCACAAGTAAAGTTTGTTGAAACTTAACCATGCTCATTTGCTTACAAATCATCCATGATGTCTTTCATTCTATAATGGTGGAGCTGAGCAGTTACAGCAGAGAGGGGCCATACTGATGTTCAGACATATGGCAGGAATTAAACTTAGACCTTTCAAACTCCTTTAGGGCTTCCATTTATTGAATTTCTCCAAATAGGCATCAAGGACTGCAAAAACCATGGTCCACATTGACCTGGCTACCTCAGCAGATTTTCTAGGTATCTGTGATAGGTAAATATTCTTCAGGACCTGGGACAAAAGATGTTTTGTTAAAAGTCATTTAGAACACTTCCCTGAGAAAAGACACCTTGAAAAGATAAAAGCATTCCTAGTAAAAGAGGCTTGATGTGTTCTGTTTGTGTCCAAATTGAGGGTGGTTTCCATTGTACTATAAAATACAATAACCCTAGTGTGTAGTGTTCTGATGCCACATTGCTCTGCTTTTAGATCTCAGTCTTGTTCTTGCTCACATCTCTGACATGGGAACAAAGCCACAGACCTGTGCAGACAATGTCTCTGATTACAGCGTCTTGCTTCACTTCACATTGATATATTAAGGTGTTAAGTCAAAGGTTCTTAAGTCATTGAATCTCCCCCTCAGTCATTATCTTTGGGATATTCTGGCAGAACTCAATCCTACTAATAAATTGAGGTAGTGTTTAATAGCAACAGAGGTTAGGGTAGTAGTTGGAGGGAGCTATGGGAAAAACAGTACCACCTACAGCCCAGAGGAGACCATCTTTGAGTTGATAGCTCTGATCTCATAAACTCTCAGGATTAGAAGGGGAATGTTAATTTGTATCTTCCTAAAGTTCATCTGTTGACTCCCTAATTCTCCAATATGATGGTAATAGGGAGCAAGGAAAAGGAGGTAATTATGTTTCAATGAGATCTTGAGGGTGGGTCCCTATAATAAAATTAGTGCCATTATAAGAAGAGGAAGAGAAATAGAGCCTCATCCCATCCCAGCACCCCCTTCTACCATGTGTGGACCAAAATAGAGACAATGGTCATATGCAAGTCAGAAATGGGGCTCTATCCTGGAGTTGAAACTGATCTCCTTGATCTTGAACTTCTTAGCCTCCAATCTAAGATATAAATATTTGATGCTAAAGCCTCCCAATGGGATTCTATTACAGAAACCAACTTGCCTAAGAAAACAGCCCAATCACACACCTAGAATTTGAGTTCCTTTCACTGTCTCTGCTAGAATGCTCACATGATGCCAGTCACCCCATTCTCCCCCCAAAATTTTAATGGCTCTAGATCAGAAATTGAAATATGACCCCTGAAGTCCTAGCCGGATGGAGTTAGCCTCCATCCCTGGCATTGTTTACTTTCCTGCAATGAAATGGCCTACAACTATTCCATGTGTCCTCACCCCCCATACCCAATGCCAGCTGCCCATGACCTTGCCAGTCTTCTTCTAAGGGCCAACAAGTTACTACTTTCTATTTGGTTAATATAATAGAGTTCCAAGTCTTTCATTTTTCAACCACAGCTTTCAGCAGACAATAACCAGCCCATATGGTATCTGTCTACCCCATTTCCCTACCCTGTATCCCTCCCAGGGATATGGACATGAGGAGGTGCCAGTATGTGTAAATTTTATTGGATGGGACACAATCTGCATCATTGAGAGTTACTTGCAATTTGGACCCAAGTGTTGGAAATGGTGTAAAGCATGAAAACTTCTGGTTGGTTATAGGGTAAAGGGGCTGGGTCCCAGGAATTGGTAATCTAGATGGGCTATTTCCAGATCCAGCCTCTGTGTGGAACTTTAAAAATGAATGTGTGTTTCACAGTGTTTTTTAGTAGAAGATAAAGCAAAAATGACTTTTATTACATAGAGGTAGCTAGAAACGCAGCATCCTGGTGAGCAGTTGAACTAAAGGAGAAGGAGCTGACCTCTTGAGGTTATCTGATTCAGTGGAAGGCAGACAACTGTGGGTATCTGGACTGTTGCCTGATTTTGTAAATGAAGGTTTTCTGAAACAAAACTACACTCATCTGTTTATGATGTGCTTTTGTACTACACAGTAGACTTGATTAGTTGTGACAAAGCCTGTGGTCCACAAAGCTAAAATATTTACCATTTAGCTCTTCACAGAACAAAAGTATGATTGAGTTCACTGTCTCCTATATGCTATGTCCTGCAGCACTAGTTCTTTGTGATACTCCACATCAGTGAACGGGTCTCACACCCATGCCCCTCTTGGAAGTTCATGGTACTGTGAGCCTTGTAAAGGTCCCCCAAACCCTATAATACCTGTCTAACTTTGTTTAACTCGGCATTTCTCAGACTTACTTGACACTATCAACATGGAACAGAGCACAGAGAACACCAATCATGTTGCTTATTACTGTTCTTTGAAATGATTTTCTTTCTATTTTTTCCCCCAAGTCTGTGGACAAGTCTTGCCTAGATTTTCCAGTCTAGTGACAGTTATGCTGATGAGATCTGAGGGAAAGGCTGTGGTACTCCCCTTAGGCCAGAGCGATGGAGGGGAGTGTGCTTCTCCAGAGAGGAGGTGACAACATCAGAAACAGGGGAGAGTCCCCAATGTCTAGATGATTCCCCCTCCAGTGTCATCATGTTTTTCTTCTCCATTGAACATGGAACGTGGTGTCTCTCACACTCTAATATCCAACCCCAGACCCTGTTAAACCTTATCCCTATGCAGCTACCACCCAATTCTCTGCTGATATTTATCACAGTACTACCCTGAAATATTATCTGAATCCCCTCCTCTCCCTATAATCTCTTAAATCTACTCCAGTCAGATTCCTCCCCCCCAAAGAAATACCCCAAAATGGCTCTTGTCAAAGTCACTATAACCTCTGTGCAGCTAACCCTAATTATCAAGGTGCAGTTATCATACTCAAAATATCTGGAGCATTCTACACCAATAATGACCCTCCCCTGCAGCACTTTCTTCTACTGGCCTCTGGGATACCACTGTCTCTTGTGTTTCCTCTGACCTCACCAGTCCTCTCCATCTCGGCCACTCCACCATCACCTTCATTTCCCTGACCAATAAGAGCTGGAATGCCTCAAGACTTCTCATAAAATGCTTTACTCTGTATATAGTTTTTTTTCTAGGTGATCTCACCCTGTTTCATAGCTTTAAAGATGAAAGACTCCCACATATCTATCTCCATCCTCAGTCTGGAATGTCTTTGCAGAATTTTGCTTAGTTCATTTCTTTCATGTTTCACTTGTCAGTAAGGTCCTCCCTGACTACTCTCAACCTCACCCCTACTGTCAGTACTCCCTTTCCATGCCCTCTTAGCCCTTATTGCCACTAAATTCCCTCTATACCCTTATGGTCATGTCTAAGCTGTTTCTCTCCTCTCCTTAGAACATATGCTTTTTAAAGGCAGGGCCTGTTTTGTTCTCTGCTATAATCCTGAGGCTTAGAATCCTGGAAGATGCTTAGTAGGTACTCAGTAGCTATTTTAAAATGGATGAACAGAAGTGTGAGTTGTCTGCTTGTTAGTGGCAGAGCAGATATTAGAAACCTAGTGATTTATTGAGTGTCTACTAAGTGCAAGGCAGTGAGCTAGACTAGAGTGTGGGCGTATAGTTTCCATTTCTGCTCCCATGGAGTTCTTTAGTGAAGACTGACATTGAGAAGACAGTGGCAACTCATCGTTTGACTTCAAGGTTAGGTTCTTTGTCATCATCATCATAATAATGTTTTTAGATCAAATGTTTGTCCTTAAATAGCCATTACTCCTTCTTGTGGAATAAATCTGAGAAAAGGATTCTGCAGGAGGAAATTAATTTACACCTCACCCTTAGGCAACCTCCTTAGTTCTCTAAATATGACTATTAATAAGTGGGTAGGTTGTGTGGTTTATGAGGTGTCCCAGCAGTGCTCTTTACTGTTCCCCTCCTGCAGCCTATTGGTCCCTGGAGGCTGCCGCGTGATTCACATTTATGCTGATGGATAACATTTCCCCATCTACCCCTCTCCCACACTCTGCAGGTGTTAGTGACCCAGGTCACGTGAAGGAAACTTCTGTTCTTAGCTAGGAACTGAAACCTGGGAAATGGTCTCCAATGGAGAATCAATTAATGGTTGCAGACAATGCCGATAAATTTTTCAGGGGGTTCCTGGAGAAAGCACCATGTCAGCAGCCCAGCCTGCCTTGCTGTAAGCGAAATGTATTCAAGTAACAAAATTCATAAGCAGATCTAGAGCGTGATTTTCTACAGTCATTTTTTTAATTATTGTTGAGAGGCAGAATCTAGTTATAGAGAAATGATTTGATGCTGTCGCCCCAGACTCTAGCTGGAAAATGAGACGCAAGCTAACATTTGCCCAATGACCTTTTCCTTCACCAGGACAATTAATAGATCTTATTTTTGTAGAGCTATAATCTTGTCAGTTTAAATCCAGCTCGCAGACCAAATGGGGGAGCAGCCTTTGTCTCCAACAGCCCCAGAGCTCTGTCTGCTTTGTCTCCAGCAGCCCGAGAGCTTGGAGTTGAGTTTGCTGACTGGTGTGAGTGGAATCTTAGCTTTATCAGGCCAGCAGTGGAGCAGAAATAATAAACATGGGATTCAAATGAAGGGAAAGTAGAAAGTAGAACTCATCTGAGAAGAATGAAACCCTTTAAATGAAAGTGCATCTTTCTCAATAATAGGAATTCTAATGTTCTTGGCGTCGTTATTATAATAGCTTTCTCCCGAGTATGCAATACATTAGGGGATCCAAGTCAGAGCAAAAGGACAAGCAGCCCTGAGTCATTTGTTCCCTGAGCCAGCGGTGAGTCATCTGCCATCCGCATGCCTTAGTTTCCCCATCCGTGCCCTGGTAATGGCAGTGCTTTATCTCCTGTCACAGCCTGTGTGTAAATAGACTTACTAACCTTATTTGCTTTAATAGCCATCAAAGGATACTGGTGCCCAGATCCAACATGAGTGGAACAGATGCTTTTTTCACGATCCCAGTCCTATTTGAAGACCCGACAAAGAAGTGAATGATGAGATTTATGTGGAAATAGATCTCCAGGACAAAGCCAAGACTGATGTGTGAATGCTTGAAGCTTTTACTCAGTCCAAGGAAAGTTTATGAGAGTGAATGTGTTTTGTTGAGGAATGGCCTCAAGTGAGAGTGGCATACATGTTGTAGATGTTTCAGGAGTCACGGCACTTGTACAAAATGGTGGGACAATGAGACCCTGGTGATCTCCTCCCCACTTGGATTCTGAAATGGCATTCACTTTGGTTGAACAGATGAGTGAATGTAAATCTCTGAATAATGGTTCTTAGCATATTTCTTCTGTGGGTCACCATGATGGGGTGAAGAGCCCATGAGCCCCTGCTCCCCACTTGTCTCTGTGTAATCAAATCTCCAAATGGAAGCACAGATTTGCTGTGATTTGACTAGACACCAAGCAGGGTGAACAAGATGAAAGCTGTTCACCCAGATAAGGTATGGATATTCAAAATGGGAAATACAGGTATGAGAGGCCAGTCAAGAGATGCTGGGTCACCTCATAACCCGCACAACCTACCTACTTGTTACTAGTCATATTTAGAGATGAGGGAGTTGTCTAAGGGTGAGGTATAATTAATTTCCTTTTGCAGAATCCTTTGGGCAGAGGACAGGATCAACTGGGTTTGTGTGATAACACCCTAGAAGATTTACACAACGATGACATTGCCTAACACATCCCAGCATGCATTCCTCTCTGACTGCATAGGCTCTAAGGGGTGGGAGGAAAGGGATGAGGCTGAAGGAAAGAAACCTATAGAAGAAATTCTTTGCATAACTGTAGGGTAATTTCATCAGGTTTTTTCTCCATTAGTCTGTATAGCCAACGCCTGTAGTATTGTATCTTCCCTATGATTGTGTGGTCTAGTGGGTGTGTGCATGTGTGAGTTATGCACACCTGGGCCTGGGAGAGGGGATAAAGGAGTGAGGAGAGCATGAGATAGAGCATGTTCATGAGCTTGAGAGAGCACAAGAGAATGACAAAGAGCCCAGAGAGTATGAAGGTTCATGGGAAGCTGAGGGGCTTGTCTGCCTCCTAGCCCCCCCAGCCCTGCCCTGACTGCCTGGTATGTCTGTGTAGCTGCTAAAACAAAAAAGAACCTATGCAGATTGGTGACCCTGAGATTTGCATGGCAATGGGCATCACAAACAGGTTGGTTGCCCTACAAATGGCATCAAAGATGGGACAGATGGGATGGTTACTGAACAACTCACCATATTTGACCTTTTTGGGCTGCTGAGGGCTTATTTTCATACTCAACAAACATTTACTGAGTATCTACTGTGTACCTCTTGCAAAGGTAAATATTTCATCACTTCATTTAATCCTCACTCTAACCCTGTGACATAGGTAGAGTTTTAATGTCCTTGTTCTTGCTTTACTAGCAGCAGTTTGATTAAAGGGCTGTGTCAGACATCTCACATCTTATTGGAGGAGGAAGGAAAGTGGAGGAGGAGGATGGTGGATAAATAAAGAGAAAACGATAGAAAAATAGGTTCTTCTAGTGCCATGCCAGTATCAATGCCAATCTCCTTTCCAGAGCAGAAGTACAGAATGATTTTTCTGGAAGACTGAGAAGCAGAAGTGCAAGAAATGAGTAGAAGAACTGAGGGGAAGAATTGAAAGGACTTCAGGGTGGGTACTAGCTCCTCAGATTTCCTACCCTCATCCCCACTGCATCCCCATTAAAGATGGATTTATGCTCTGGGCTTACTAGCTACTATTGCAATCACCATCTCAGTAGTGTCTGACAGTATCTCTGATTTTAAATCAGTGAAGAAGAAATAATTGTCTTTGCACATACAATTGACATCTGCCTCCTTCATTTTAGTTGCAAGTCTTTTTAAAAATTTTATTGAAGTGATCTTTAAAGTCCCCTGTAAGTCTCATTGTACTCTGCCTTCTTGATCTCACTCCTCCCAGGCAGTTGTGTCCATATAACAGGGATCCATGCTAAAGACAAAGGAAGAAATTCTACTTCCAACATGGATGATTTCTCTCTGTTTCCTAAGTGACCATGAGATCAGCCAAAGCTGAGCTGAGGACTCACCCTGTTCCAGAAGAGAGTTACCCTGGAGGTATTCTCTTTGCAGTTGTTGCTCCCCAGTTTCCCAGCACCTAGCCCCAAGTCCTGATGATTCACCCTGCTGTTGAACTATGATGACAACTTTCCCAGGTGCATTAACTCACCTAATAGGGGTGGGAGAGAAAGTGGGAGTGAGGAGGAATTGGGAATGGGGGAACCCCAAGATGCTTACTGGGAGACTGGGCTATCATGTTAAAGGGGAAGTGAACCTAGAAACAGGCAAATTGCTATCTTCCCTCCACCTTCAGACAGGCTCTCCTGACTGACTTTCATGTGCCAAGCTCTCCAGGTCCCCCTTATCAGTATCCACTCTATCAGACTGCATAGTCTAATTTTAAGAATACTGTTGTGTCTTGAAGCCAAAATTCTTCACCTCTGAAATTGGACCTAATTCCTTACTTGCCCCATGCCCCAGGTGGCGTCTTATTGCCACCTGGTCTGTTGAATCAGGCTCACTGCTCTCTCAGTGACATTCCATCCACCAGATATTAACCCCGGTTTTTCCTGTCACATTCAGAACTGGGCCCACATTCAGAACCGAGCCCAATTCTATACTGAGGTCACTTTCCCTTGCCAAAATTTGGCAAATTTTCCCTGAGTACTGTCTATAAAGATTGTCCATCTCTGGCTCTTTGACACTTCCATCAAGGTCTTTGGAATTTTTGAGTCCCCTATTACACACATCCCCAGAACAACTCCAGACCTGTTTGGGAGAAAAAGAAAGGGATCAAGACAAATATGAAATATAGGGAGTCAGCCTCCTTTCTCTCTAGCAAGCATACACACATGCTGAGTCACAACAGCAAACACATGTTTCCTCAGGAAGATACGGAAGCTGCAGCCTCTAGTGCTGTTTTACATGTCACTCCCCTAACTAATTGTTGAGTCAGTGTGGGGCCATGATTGTGGTCACTGGTAGCTTTCTGTAAATGAACCTAAAAAACTTTATTAACCCAAATTGTTTTTTGAATGTCTGTGCCAAAAGGAAGCTGAGAGCTAAATTTAGTGCTCAACTGCAATCATAAATTTATCCCAGATGCCTGGCGTTTCTCATTCTCTTCTCCTTTTAATTAGTTTTGGCTTCCTTTCCATTTTTAATTGTCAAGGTTTATTTGAGATTTAACATAATAAACTGCCTCAATTCCTTTTGCATTTCTCCTCAGGAAGTCAAATTAGCTAATATTTTCAGATGTTGACACTTCCTTTCAGGAATAAGTCCTTCCTATAAAAAAACAGTTTTGGAAACATGACAGTGAATGACTTGGGCACCGTTCTCTGCTGTGGACATCAGCTGACATTTGCCCTTCAGCAATGTATGTTTCACACAGGTACACAAGCACCTTTATATCTACTTCACTAAGAAAATAAAACCTTGTTCTCCATGGAGTGGAGATTTTGAAAACCAGGTAGCAGGCCCAAGTTCAGTGTTTTTCCACAACAAATAAACAGCATTGTATGCCATAAAATGAAATTGCACTGTCCGAGCAAAATGGCTTCGAATGCCGCCAAATGTGATTACCAAGATTGATTTACTCCTGCCCTGTGATAACCTGGTTACTTAGCTTTGAGTGGATTCAGCTGGACTTGATTTTCCTTCTGGCTAAGTAGAGACAGATCCACTGCTGTCAAGTCAGGGAGAGAGGTGCGCGCTACAGTGCAGGGACTAATGCGTGATAAAGCAGAAGCCAGTGTTTGCTGCCTCACTTCATCTTGCTTCCAGCCAGTGTTGATCCAGCCCAGGGGACTGGGGGTTCCCCTGGGAGACCAGGGCTCAGAAAAGGTAGGAAGGAGCCAGGGGTAGGGTCATTTTTTCTGTGCTATTCTGTGAGTCCTTTTCTAAACCAATGCACTGCTGTTCTTGAGTTCCTGGATCCTGCTGAGCAGGGCTCTCTAGTCTCCCCAACTCCCAGTGGACAACAATCCTTGCAACTGGCATCAGTGGAATCTGGTGTCTAATACCAGTTCTGCCCCTTGCAAGCTCTACATCACATGGCCTCTCAGAAGTTGAGTTTGCTCAAGAGAAGGAATGATTCCCCCATACACACAATTATATTTTAGCTGATTGACAAATAGCTTAAAAGACAGGATCTAGAAATGAGATCTGTACTCATATTTATTGCAGAATTATTCACAACGGACAAGATATGGAAGCAACCTAAATATCCTCAGTGAATGAATGGAGAAAGAAGATGTGGTACACACACACACACACACACACACACACACACACACACACAATGGAATATCATTCAGCCATGAGAAAGAAGGAAATCCTCTTATTCACAATAGTATGGATAAAATTTGATGGCCACATGCCAAGTGGAATAAATCAGACAAAGAAAGAAAATTACTCTATGTTCTCATTTACATGTGCAGTTTAACAGAGACAGACTCAAGGAAGCAAGGAGCTGAGTGTTGTTTGTCCAGGATAGTGGGGTAGGTGAATGGGGAGATGCTGATCAAAGGGTTCCAACTTCTGATTGTAAGATTAGGGGGTGAACATATAGCTTGGTGCTTACGGCTAAAAATACTGTATTACAGATGTGAAAGTTGCTAGAGAGTAGAGAGAAAATGTTTTTACCACAAAAAAGAGACAATAACAGTGTAAGAGGTGGGAGTTGACAGCTAATATGTGATATAATCATTTTGCAATTTGTAAATGCATGGAGTCAACCATTTTTTGTTTTTTTCATTTTCAATTTTTTAAAAAATAATATATATTTTTATTGAATAAGTTCTGTTTACATTTGCCTTTATGGTGTTCCTACCCCCTTTCCCTTCCCACCCCCCTTGTCTCTCCATCTCTTCTTTCACTGCCATTTATTTTTTAATTTTTAGTCCCCTGGGTTCTTCCTCTTCTTTCCTGTAGCAATGTCCTTTTGTCCAGTGTGGACGTGGTTTCCTGGGACACAATGGCCTGTATTTAGTTTTCCAGGTATCGTTTTACAGCTGGCCACCAGTTCACACATGATTGTGTTCTTTCATTACCTCCTCCTTCTTTCTGGTTGGCTGCTTCGACCCCATCTTCAGTCATCTTTTGCTTCTCCTTTGTTTTGTAGTTCTGGTTGCTAGCACTAGGAGCATTTCTCCTGGCCAAAGTTTGTGCACCAATTTTTTTTGACAGAGATAGGCCCTAGCAGATGGTTGGTCTGGTTCATTGTGGGGTCACTGCCCATCTCTGTGACTTTTCTCACCCCCTAAAGTGGGAGGGTCCTTTGATCATGCTGAAGGCATCTCTGAATGGGAGATTCCATTTCCATTGTAGATCACAGTGGTTGTATTTCTGAGGTCGTTCATCTCTATAATCAGTCTTATAGTCCTGTGTCCCATGGATCTGACGTGTTCATTGTTCCAGAATACTTCTTTGTTTTACACCTCTGCATTCATGAGCAACTGCTGTTGAATCGCTGATTTAGTTGCTTCTGGTGAGGGTTGACTGGATTTGGAGAAGATCAGAAGGAATGACCCCTACCACCCACTACCCTTTGCCAATCCCCCCCACTCCACTGCTAGCCCCCACATCCCGCGGAGAGGGAGGGAGGGGGGAGTCAGTGCCTGGCAGCAGGGCTGAACCGGGCGTGTGGGCAGGGCTACCCCCCCTGCCTCCTCTGGTCACCTCCTGGTAAAGTGGTGGGGGCACCCCCAGCCACTTCCCGCACCCTGGCATGTGGCAGGGTGCATTCCCGAACCCCAAAAGGAGCGTGGCAGGCTGGGTGGCTGAGGGCTCAGTGTCCAGCAGCATGGCTTGAGTCAACTGTTTTAAACCTCACGCTTAGACAGTGTTAGGTGTCCATTATATCCAAATAAAACTGAGAAAAAAATTTGACCTGTTTGACTTGACTTGACTCTTTAATAAGTCTTGTTGTATGTGTCTTCCTATGACTGGCTTGTTTCATTTAACATATTGTCTTCTAACTCTGTCACAAATGACAGCAATGCCCTCCTTTGTAAGGTTGAATGATATTCATTATATATTTATTCATTTCATTACTGATTCATTAGTCAAAGGGCATACAGGTGGCTCCCAGATATTGCCTATTGTAAATAATGCTAGGATAAGCAAGGGAGTGCAGATATCTCTTTGTGACCCTGATTCCAGAGTCTCTGGATATGATGTCTACCAATAATTGTGATTGCTGGATTGTATTGGTCTTGGCAATATTTTTTGGCTATGACACTGAAAGTACAGGCAACAAAAGCCAAAATAAGCAAGTGGGATTGCATCAAACTAGAATGTTTTGTTCAGCAAAGGAAAAAAACAATAAAGTGAAAAAGCAACCTATGAACCTATAAGGTGGGGAAAAACTCTGAAAACCATATATCTGATAAATATTAATGTAAAAAATCTATGTTTACTTTTAATAGGAGCTTTCCATTTAATAGAGGCGTGAGCCATTAGGAATACCTGCTGCACATTTCCCCAGGAACTAAAATGGGCATGCACTGAGAAGGAGAAGACAGACACTTAGAGTCTACCCACCAAATTCCATTTAGAATACAATCACTCCTCCAGTGGCAGTAACCAGGACCATTTAAATGACTTCTACTCAGAGACATTTTTCAAGTAATGTTTCCAAACCTGCCTGGTGGGGCTGACATCTTTGGTGGGGTCATAGCCCAGTATACTGTCACAAAGCAGAGCATGGCCACGACTTTGAAAACATTAGAACAGACACAGGACTCTGAGGAGGAAGAGGATCCCTTCCACTAGGCACACAAGGAGGTTTTATGGAAGAGATAACATGTCCTCTGCACTCAGAAGATGACAGGACTTCTATTGCTGGAATTAGGGAAAGAACAGCCTGGTTGGAGGGAGGAAATGGTCACCAATGGATAAAGAGAGGGAAGAAAGGAGTTGCCATCACTTTTGCTTTAGTTACCATGCAGGAATTACGCTTGAGCTCAGAGTTTGTACCTTCACTGAACTCACAATGGCAAGAGGGAGGCTGATTTTAGTGTCAGGAATGGAGGTATTGAAAGGCTATGAAGACTCAGAGGACCCCTCCCTTGATTGTGTTGCCCCTTCTAGATGTGTCTTTCTTTCTAGAAGCATCTTTTGAACACAGTGTTGGGATGCATTATATGGTGGGAAAACTTTGGGCTGAGAAGATCCAAATCCCAAACTTGCAACTGGATGCCATGTGGCCATGAGCACTGGGTGTATCTCAGTGTCCCCTGTGCTGACAAAGACTCTCCAGAGCAGTCAGGTTCCTCCCAACCCACTTCTCAGGCATGCCTCAACCCAAATCCTTGACCTGTCATTGTCTTGCCCATCCCAATTTCAGTGAGAATCCTGCTAAACCAGATGAGCAAGAATCCCCTATCTTTGATGTCTCCTCCTCCTAATAAATTTTTATTCACTGAAGCTCTGACTGTGCTCCTTGGCTATAAATTCCCCCGTGTTCTCACTGTATCGATTGTTTAGTCCTACCTTGCTCCTGTATTGCAACAGTCTTGAATAAGTCTTCTTCACAGTGCACCAGCAATAATTCTATTATCTCTTCCAGGGATCATGAACTCATGGGACTTGTCTACTTATTTCCTGGCTGAGAAGGTAGCACCTCTACAGTCCAATGTTAGTACTTCCTTCCTGGCATCACAGCATTGAGTACAGGTAGGTGCTCTGGATTCTAACTATGGAGATACAGAGCTGTTCCCAGCACATCCCTCAACCTCTTCTCCAGTGTCAGCATGGTGAATTGCTATAGACAGGCCAGGCCAGTCCTTCAGAAGCTTCTCCTAGTTTCTGACCCAGATTCAGCCCATTCAGAGTCCCCAAACCAGCCTTTGTTTAGAGAAATAGTCCCCATCTTAGGAAACCAATGTTATGATCAAAGGTCAATTTCAAAGTCCAATCTAGAAGCAATTATGTGTGTTTTAAGAACTGTAGTAGAGGTTCAACATCCAACAATTTTTTCTGAAACAACTTGCCTTTGCCCTTTGATAAAGAAACCTGAGTCTCAGGAAACTGTGATTACAATTTTAATTTAAAATATCAAATTCAGTGATTCCTTTGTGTTGTCGTGAGGCTTTGTTAAAAAAATCAAGACCAGTGAGCAAAAGCTCTGAGATCTCTCACCTTTACTTCATTCTTGTCCTGTCCCTGAATCCAACCACCCTCATCCTAGGGGAGTAGAGTCCACCCTCCTTTTCCTCTCCAGACCTAAGCCCTTCCCTTTGCTCACTGTCTTTTCCCTCCAGGTTTCAAAGATGCCGGCCTTGCCCTGGTTCTCTTCTCCCCACCGCTTGCCATTTGCCCAAGCAAAGCTGCCTAAATTAAGAAACAGGTGGTTACCACTGTGATGTGCAAGGGGATTAAAGAATTAAAAACACTGTTTTAATACTTGTTCATTCATTTGAATATGCATTGAGGGAAAATTATGTAAGTATCACATTGAACCCATAATTTTGTGCAAATTATTGCTTTGGATAAGGTTAAAAATATGAAAGTTTTTAGAAAGCTAATTGGTTTATAACAATGCCAGGTAACTGGTAGCAGGAGTGGCATGTGGTTTTGGAAACAATGGGCTGACATTGGGACAATTGGTGTGCAATAGGGGTGTGGGCTAACGGCCAGGTCTCTCCACTTTGCCAGCCTGACTGTAGGCAAACACACTAGCCTTCTAGGCCTCCTCTGAGCTCACTGGCCATTGCATGGGGCTGTTTCTTTCCTGGTTTTCAAATGCATCTGGGCTTTCCCAGTGTAGTTAGAAACAATCTCCTAAAATTGTTCCTTGGGTGCTCAACCCCCTTGAGTTGTAGTTCTCCTAGTTTTCTCTCTGGTTTGATGTATGGGTTCTGAGGGTGTTATATATGTCACCTCTCACCACCCCTAAAAGCCCCACAATCTGTCTGCCAGCCTGATGACCCAGTGAAAGAGCCTGTGTCAATGTGACTATGATTTTGTAAACAGCAAGTGGTACTCCAGTAAGCAGTATCCAGAACAATACAACTTCTCTGGGTTCTATACACAAGCCCAGGCAACTTCCTTGATGTGCCTGTGCTTTGTCCCAAGAGAATGGGTTCTGAGCTCACAGTGTCTCACTTAGAGATGACTCCTAGAATGTATCTCTGCTTCTTCACAGAGGAAGAACCTCCTTGGACTTTCAGTCAATGTGAAGCAAGGACACTTGGGCTGCTGCCTTCAACCTGCTCTGCAGATGACTTCCAAGGATGGGAGGGACATGGAGGACTATCATGGCCTTGGGAGCATTGGTGTAGCATTGTGGACAATATCAGCAAGAGTGTCTGAGAGAGAGCAGGGGAGTGACCCTCACGTTCAACCACCCCAAGAGAAGACACAAAGAGAGTACAGATGAGGAACTCAGGTTTGTGGGTTCATTATTTGGCTTTTCAACCTTGGACCAATGGTTTCCTTTCTCCCTGTCTCATACTCTTAATCAGTTAAATGACAATACTTTTTTTTAAAAAGTAGGAAAATGTGTGTGCTAATTGATTGAGGTGCCTTTAAGGAAGTACCACAAATGGCATCAAACAAAAGAAGTATAGTGTCTCACAACTGTGGAGACCAGCAGGCCAAAATCAAGGTGTGGGCAGTACAGGGCTTCCTTCTGCAGACTGTGAAGTAAGGCTCCTGCAGGTCTCCCCTCTGCTTTCTAGGTGGCCATCTTCATGTCTACATGGTGTTTCCCCATAAGCCTCCCTGTGTTCAAACTGCTCCCTTTTACAGGGGTCCCAGTTATACTGGAATGGGGGTCCAGCCTCCTGCCATAGGAGCTCATTTAGTTTTCTCTGCAACAACCTTATTCCCAATTCAGATTACACCCTGGGGTACAGGAGGACTAGGATTTTCAACATATGCATGGAGGGAGGACGGCATGCACAATTCAACCAGCAACACTGCCAGCTCTGCACAAGGTAGCTGGGTGGTACTGGGCCCACATGGTCATCTCTCTAGGCCCTAGGCTTCTCTCCACCCCCCCAGTCTGAAGGTAAGGTTATATGGTGTCAAAGATCCCTTCTAGTGCCAACAATCATGTCATCAACTAGTTGAAATGAATCCAAATGTTTGCAAAGCATTTACAACTTCTTACATGGATGATACAGTAAAAACACTAAGGAATAATAGCCTCCAAGCCTCTGAAGAAACAGTGCATATATATTCAAAGTGGTTTTCCAACATTATTTCATTAATCCTTACAAATCCCCTGTGAAGGAGTATTATTAAAGAGCAAACTGGCAATTGTGCTCTAATCTGGTCAAGTGAAAGAACAGTATCTCAGACAAGATAACAGCAAACTTATCTGCCACAAGGGAAGGCTGGGTGTGCAAAGATCATGCAAGTCGGAAACAAATAGGAAATATCATCTCAGGTAGATCTGGAATAGGTGCTGAAAGTGAGGCTTTGGCTGTCATTCTGGGACTTTCCAAAGGAAGGAAGAGAGATTTGCAAGCTGACTTTCCAGAACACATGCATCATTCATGGCCTCTAATTTTTCATGCATAAATGTTTGAGCTGATATTTAAGATCTAGGAAATCTCTTGGGAGGGAATTACAATGTTTTCCTGAGGTGAGAAAAAAAATTTTTTTCATCTTTTTTTTTTTCTTTGCTAGAAGGTGAAGAAAAACATTAACTTTTGTCTACCAGAGCTGAGAAGGTAGGTTGAGATTATGGAGGTAGGGCTATTTCAGAGAAACCCTGGCCCTTCCAGCGCTGGCCGTGGTTCTGATTGTGCATAGCCTCCGTACAACTCATCAGATGGCACACTTCCTCCCAGGCTCCACTCCAACACTCCACCTAGAGCCTGATGAAGCAGGTTCCCAGGGGGAAACCTGCCCACCCGGGGCATAAAAGGTTGCAATCAGGCCTGGACTTGCACAAAGATACCTGGATGCCTGGAAGGCACTGCTTGCCCAACCCAATCTGCTCCCACACTGGTCAGCCTTCTGGCCTGAAATTCCACCACTGGAGATTTTGGGGGGGTGCAGGAATTTCTCTCTCCAAGTGGCCGCCTTTACAATCCCAAATGCTTCTGGAGAGATGAGGCTGGATCTTTTCACCAGTTATCAGCATCTGAGTCTTTCTCTGCAGTATTGACAGAAAACTTAAGAGGAGAACTGAGCAGGGCAGGTCCCCAAGCCCATGGTGGGAGCTAAGAAGGAGCAGAGGGAGAAAAGAGGGTGAGGTGGGGAGACTGGGCAACAATGAAGATTGTTTCTGCCTGCTTCACGGCTCTGTAAGAGGGGCAAGCTGGATCACCAGTGATAGCAACTTTACAGCTGTCAACCCTCTTCTGGGATTCTATTTTCAGAAAATAATAAAAACTAAGAAAAAGTGACATCCATGATGCAGCATCATTTAAAATTGAAAATACCTAGAATGAACTTAAATATTCAATGATAAAAGAGTGGTTAAATTATAAACTGATGCAATGTTTTGCAATCATTTCAAAGCATGGTTATAAAAAACTAGTGAGATGTGGAAAAGAATGATGATAAATCATTGAATGAAAAAAGACATAAAATGCAATTATGGAATGATTATGAAGATGTAAAATAATAATAATAATATCAGCACAGATATGGTGGCTCACATTAGTCCTTTGCATGTACAAACTCTTAAATCTCACACCACTACTATCAGGTAGGTCCTGGCAAAGATTCTCTCCTTGACCTCTCGTCAGCCTCTTCTGAGCCCTCTGTCAGCCAAGGCCTATCCCTGGCTTCCCACATCCTCCTTGGTAAATCCAGTTCTAGCAAGAATCCAGTTTAGCCAAAACCTTCCTTACTCCTGGTGTTTCCTTTTAGCTGATTTCCATCACTGACTGCCACCCTCTATCTAGCCAGAACTTCTCACTTCTCCCTGTTGTATTCAGAGCTAAGGCCATCGATCTCCTCTGCTGTGAATCCCACTGTATCAGGCCCTGTAACAGCATGACTCATCAATGATTTTTTCATATCCTGAATGACTATTTTAAATGACGCTACTGTTACCTCCTTTTTATAGGTGACAGGCGTCCTAATTATACAGCTCACAAGAGATAGATCTTGTGCCCAGAGACTGCTCTTTGCCACGATGGTAAGAAATTCATCCAGAGTTTGGAGCCAAGAAGAAAAATGTTTCTGCTCTTAAAATTGTTAAAAATAGAATTGAGTTTTTCTCTATCTAAAACTTTCTACAATGGCCCTTTCTGCCTCTGTTGCCTCCATGATACCTGTGAAAAAACTTGTGGTGGGAAAGGGGGTTTAAAAGAGAAGCAGATTCACTCTTGACTGCACCCACCCATAGAAGATGGAATCATGGAGGCTGCCAACTTGAAGTATTTCCTTCAAGAGAGGATCGGTGAACAGGAAGGCTGGGGATCTCAGCAGGGGGCTGTGACCATTGAACACAGCAAGAGCAAGATCACTGTAACTTCCAAGGTGCTTTTTTCCAAAAGGTATTTGAAATGTCTCACCAAAAAATACCTGATGAAGAACCACCTCCATGACTCATTGTGCATGGTGGCAAACAGCAAAGAGAGCTACAGTTATGTTACCTCCAGATCAACCAGGATGAAGAGGAGGAGGAAGATGAGTATTAAAGTGCATTTATTTGGAGTATTTTGGTATTTTGTATGAGTTCTTGAATAAAAATTCAGAACCAGAAACAATAAATAAAATAAAATTTTCTATAATGTACTTATTACATGCTTTACCACAGAATAACACTTTTAATAAAAAAACTTTAAAATTGAATCATAATATAGATATCTTCAAATATCTACTTGCAAAGCGTGTTTACAGTGGTTGCTCAGTTGTTAGGTTAAATATTCTGGAGATGTCTTGAATAAAAACGTTTAAATACTAAGTTACCTGATGTGCACACAGATAGCATAAAAGCTGAAATTGTATTTCTGCTCGTGTATTTTTTTCCTTTTCAATAAAGTGTATTCACTATAATATGCAACATATGGAATTGGATGTTTATACCCTAGCAAGACTCCTCATAGAAAGAAATCAATTCACCAGTCAGAGAGACAACCCTTTCTCAGACATGTGTCTTACTTTCAGTTTGCAAAACAGGCTTGCTGCAGAATCAGAGGACTGGGATGGGCAGAGTGTGACAAAAGAAAGGGTGCACCTCCTCTAATCAAGCACAGCCCTGCCCCAACAGGTAGCAGGAACCCCAACCTAATTTCCTGGAGGGTCTGCTGAGATGGGGCTGTGTGAGGACAAAGCAGAGCTGTGCATGTTGCTGGGACAAAAAGAAGGGTTCCCTTAAGTTTTTCCAAGTTTTTCCTAACTTGGAGTCTTGGATCAAAGCAGAACTAACCATCCAGAATTCTTAGAGCTCCACACAGAAGCGTTTCTGGGTTGCATGCAGCATAAGGTTTCATGTCTGTAGATGAGTGGGAGAAATTCCAAGGGGAGTGACGACTTTGTAGAGAGGGAATTCTGGGGTAATGACTCTTTTCCACCATGGCCATCAGAGCTACAGGGAAGAAAGTGTCCCATGGAGCAGGAGGAGGAAGGTCAACAGTCGTCATTTTTTACTCCACACTCAGGACTCACTCTTTCCAGGCTCTGTTCCAGACCCACTCCAGGACACTAGGCTAATGGCAGTTGCTCACCTGATATTTTCAAGGAGAGTTTCACTGTGGGCAGTGAAAGGAGCATTTCACTGTGGTGCTATGTGAGGTGAGGTAGGGATGCTTCATCTCCAGAAGTCTACACAGTCTTTGAGGAGATAAGATTAATACTCAGAAAGAGGTGGCTGATGATCCCATAGTATGTGGGATCCTAGTTACCATGCCCCCTCATGGAATGCCCCCATGGGTTGCCAGGTCAGTGTGGGATTGTGGGATATAGACTGAATATCCACAGAAACTCTATCATAGACCAGGCACTATCCATGTGATTTTACTACTTCATGCTGTTTCATCCTCACCAGAGTCTTCTTTTTATTCTCTTGATTTTTACAGATAGGAAATCATTAAACATTACATAGCTAGAAAGGAGTTGGAGTCTGATTTCAAATTAAAAGTCCGACTTCAGTCTTCAAAATCCATAGGTGAAAGGAAAAAGAATTCTCAAGTGTGTATGCAAACATATATGTGCATATCTCTATCTCCAGATATGCATGTATTCTCAAAAAGCTTTCCTAAAGTTTGAATCTATGATATTTTACCATTTACAAAGCTCTTCTCCTCCAGTATTTAATTTGACTCTCTCAATAGCCAAGCAAAGTAGGAACACATCAATTGAACAGATTAGAAAATTGACAACCAAACAGTATAAAGCCTAAGTAAGTCAGTAAGTGGCAAAAGAAGAGCATGAACCCACTTTATCTGTCAGTCCCATGCAAACCACACTAATTCATTTATCCAGCAAAACCTCCCTGATTGCTGCTTGTGGGCCAGGCCTAGGCCAGGCCCTAGAGACATAGAAGAAGTAGAATTCAATCCTGCCTGGTGGGAGGAGGCCTTGTGCTTTGTGTGTTGGGGTAGTGGTGCAAAAGGTGCTGGATGGGGCATGGAGGCTTTGTACTTCACCTAGGAAGCTAGAATTAGGTGGGGGAGGGTTCAAGGATTGTTCAAGCTGCATTTTAAAACATGAGTTGTTAAGAAAGCCAGGTATTTCCAGTAGAAGAAATAGCCAAAGCAAAGGCAAATGAGTGGGGAACAGTATAAGGCTCTGGGGAACACTGATGGTTCATGTTATACTCAATGATTGTCCCTGCCCAAGTCTGTCTGGGGAAGCCCTGTCCACTGATATGATGGTGGCCCAGGAGATGAGGCCTAGGGGAAGCAATCATGTTTAAGTAAAGCAATGATGGTGGGGGCCCCATTATCTCAGCTTTCAATGATGCTGCTAATTTCTGCATTAGATGGCAGATAGCCCATTTCTACTCTAATTTAAATGCAAAGGAAGAGACCAGTGTATTCTCTAACCTGCACAAACATTCTCTCTCTTTCTCTTCACCATATGAGGGTACAGCAACTGCAAAAACTAAGAAAAGGACCCTTAAAAAACTGGCAATGCTGGCACCACCCCAACCTTGGGCTTCCCACCCTCCAGAACTGAGAAGCCAGTGCTTCCGTCTGAGGTATGTACTTAGAGCATCCTTAGCTTTCAGAGATAATGTGCTTTCCCCATTTTACTCTTTGGATTCCAATATGATTGTCTTCCAGTAAGACAGGTCTCCCTCTCAACAGATGGTGCTAGAGGCACAAAAGAGGAAAGACTCACTGTGAAAAGAAATCTCTTCTTTGTTCTTTCTCTATCTGCCAGATAGTCCTGCTTCCAGGGTTTGCTCCAAACTACCTACTATCTGCCCACTGAACTTACCAGGAGCTTCTAGTATCTGGGCTGTAGTTTCCAAAAGAGAAAGATACCAGTATCACGTAATCATACCCATCATCCCTTTATGATGCTTCATGTCAGGCGCCAAGATGGCTCCGGGACCCTGCTGCTGTTGTAAGGAGGTTCTCTGGAAGGCAAACAGCCTTTCCCATGATGGCTTTGCTTTGTAAAAGATGTCTCCTAGCCTAATTATAACAGAAAATTCTCCTCTGTTTTCCGGCCCCAGCACAGTGCCCAGAGAAGACAACATATCACTTTGTGCATTCTAAAGGCAGAGTTCCCTGCAAGGAAAAACATTTGCCTGCACTCCACTCTCTCTCGTTCCAAAACACTGCTCACTACTGATGCTGTAAATTTCAGCCTAAGATGGCAGGTAGCCCATATGTATTCCCTAATTTAGCAGATGAAGATGAGTATATCTGTGTCGTATGAACTGCAGTGGACCAGAGAACAGGGAAGTACTTGGAGCCATTGACTTCAGCCTCATTTCTTGTACACATCTCAGGCTGGCTTTCTGTTTAAGACCACCAACTCATCAGTCAACAGGAGAGAGGAAGGAGAAGCCCCAAGTCACGTCTTGTTCATTACAACAGGAAGATGTCCCAGGACCTTTCGAGGGTGGGGGTAAGGGGTAGGATGATAAATACTTCAAATTCTATGAATCAAATATGAATTGAACTGTAATCAGGGTTTAAAATAGGTGGCTGCATAATAAGTGCTAAACAATTCATCTTTCTGTCAGGCAGCAGAAAGTAATTTATTCATTACCATTTAAGCAAGAAGAGAGCTTGTATGTTTAAAGACAGGAAAGTTTAGCGCGTTCCATTTTAGATGGCACCGCAAAGGGCCCAAGTTGAAAGAAAGTGCTGAGAAAGGGAAAAGGAGTGAAACAATCTTCAGAGCATCACACCTTGATTTGGCTTGGGAAATATCATTAATTCCCTTTCAGCATTCAGTGGAGAAATCAACAGGGCTTAGTTTAAGAAGTCTTCAAATGAAGAATTGGCAAATTCAGTGAGGCTTGATCTTACTTTATGCATCTCAGGCAGTCCCTGAGCAGCTATGTGTAAAGTTGAAAAGTATATATTAAGCTACATTCTTTTCTCTTTGACTTCCATTATGATTTCAGAGATATGTTTCCTGGAGACCCCAAAATAACATTAAAAGCACCATTTAGGCCTCTTATGATTCATTGCAAGTATTCTACCTTTGTCAACATGCAATCTATGAGCTTCAAAATGTCCCATGAAACCATAAGTAAAATTTACACTTTTCTATATAATCTTAGCACATTCAGGATAAATCACATGTATTCTCCATTAAAACATGTTCTATAGCTAATTTTCATTTTACTGCAATTTTTGGTGAGTCCATGGGAGTTAAGTGTATAAGCAGCCATAGTTATCAGGGGAATGTTTCAGGATTTCAGCCAAACTTATGAGCTGGAGGAACCATATGGAAGAGTTTTCTTGGACAGAATTCAGAACACTACTTCACAAGTATGCTACTATATTCATTTGTTGTTGCATAGCAAATGCAACATCATGCTATCAAGAAACTGTACAGTTATGTTTTAAAACTTAGAATTCTGTTTAAAATGCTTGAGTCAGAAAATATGTCTGGCCACCTTAATAATTAAAACCAGATCTTTGGCAGACACTGCATCATAAAACCTGCTTGCTAAAATAGTAATCACAAGCAATTTAACATAGATAACTTTCAAAGGAGAAGTTATTTAAATACAACAGAAAAATCTATAAAAAATTAAAAAGTTATGTGACTTTTTAGTATGTATCAGATTCTATGGCTGGTCACGCCACAGAAACTAGAGTACCCTGAGAACTGAGAATGGTGCATCAGGACAAATTCCTTTTAATGCAGAGAAACTGTAAGGAGCCAAAATAAAAATGGAGCCTCAGACTGTATGGAAAGGTTTAGAAGACACAGTTACATGCTTTCCATAACAAGTTGTAACATAACATCTCATAACAACATGACATAAAATAACACATAACAGCACATAACATAACAGACATAGCATTCTGTCTAGTTACATGTGGATGAAATGAGTGAGATCAGAGAATCCTGAGCACTTTGGCAGATCTTTTCTATCTCAGTGTCTCTGGGTGCTTTAAGAAGTCAGGATGTGAAGATAGTCTGCAGAACCACTACCTAGTGACTATGCGAAAGACAATTTGTCATAACACTTTCACCTTTATTGTATCTTACAAAATAACTGTATACAAATGCTAGAAAGTTCAAGAGTCAAAGGAAAGACAATAGGAACTTGTTTGTGAACCACAGTTGCTTTTTCAAGCAGACATCTGTGAGAGTGACCAGCTAGACAATGACTTACAACAGGAGTTGTATTTGTTTGAATCTCTCTTGAAATGGAATATTGAATTTTCCTACATAGTAGTCAGAGTTTTCTCCTAGAATTTTTAAAGTTATGGTTTATAGGAGAACCTTAAATTGAATAATCTTAAATTGCTCTCATAATTCTTTCTGCTAAACCAAGCACAGATTCCAAGAACACAGAGCAAGGCATTGCAGTCCACTTAGTAACCTTTCTACAACAATATCTAACACTGAGTTGCCAGCTGCTATCCTGAATCCTTTAACATAAATGATCTCAGCTAATCCTGACAATGACCCTTTGATGTGGGTGCTCTGGGTACTGTGACTATTCCTACTTCAGGAGTAGAAGCTGAGGGCAGCAGGAAATCACACTGTGGTCAGCAGTGGAGCAGGATTTCACAGTCAGTCTGAATGAAGCTTGGTCTGACTCCACACCCAAAGTTTCAACCACTAAGTTAACTGGAAACAAGCTACCCTGAAGAGGTCACCTCCCATCCCTGAACCTATAAAATAAAGGGTATATCCTAGAGGTAGTTATGTACCCAACAAGCACAGTGCCCATTCTATTCCCAGAACTGCCCATAAATGCACTTTCACAATAAATAGTAAAACATTATTTTCTGGGTAACTTGTGTCGGCTGTCCTCCTCGGGCAACAGAACTACAATTCAGTCTAGACAGAAGTATAATTGAAAGGTTTTTTTTTATACTTATTATATCATCATAGAATGTATTTTATAATATATGGATGGGGGAGTTTAAAATTTTTTATTTTAAACAATTTATTTACATATACATATATTTCACATCATTGTACTCCTGGGGACCACCCACCACCTCCCCTCCCTGGCTGCTCCAACTGGTCCCCCTCTCCCCTCATTGTGTATTTTCATTTGGTTGTCCATATATTAGTGAAATCATTTGGTTTCTGTCTTTTTCTTTCTGACTTGTTTCTGCTAATATGATTTCTTCTAGGTACATCCATGTTATCATAAAATCATCACATTTTTCATTTTTAATTGATGAGTAATATTCCATGTGTGTATATACCACATCTTTTTCATCCAATCATCTGTTTTGGGACATTTGGGTTGTTTCCATGTCCTTGCAATTATAAATAGTGCTGCAGTAAACATCCAAGCACAGGTGTCCCTTTGTACCCACACTGAGGTCTCCTTTGGGTAGATTCCCAGAAGAGTAATTGTTGGTTCAAATGGTAGTTCCATTTTCATTGAATGTTAATGGTAACATGCACCTCCAAGTTCTGGAAACTGGCACAAAGAGGCTGAGATGGACAGATGGCTGGTTGGAGAACAATACTTGTGGGTGCACAGGGAGGTGCCAAAGTGGATTGTGGATATTTTTTTTCTTCTGACTTCTTCTGAAGTCCATGAGGAGAAAATAAAAGTCCCACCTCTTTGTAAAGAAGGAAGAATGTAAAAAAAAAGGTTAAAAAGTGACCTTAGGGAACCTTTGGTATTAACAGAATCATCGTAGACAAGATATTTTATTTCATATTTTTTGCAACAGGGTCTTGGAATTCATGCATCAGGGACTTAAATGGTAGCTTAGGGACTTGGACACCCTAACTACTATAAATGAAAAGGAAATGTTAAGGTTTTACTGAAAGCAGATAAAGAAAGAAAAAAGATATGGAACCAAGGTTGGCAATTATTAAGTAGCTGAGTGGACTAGATATTTATGATTTTAATGCAATTTTTAAAATATTCTTAAGGGTATCACAAAATGTTCTAAAAACTGCCAAGTGTTAGTGATCCTCTGAGATTAATGCTTTGCTATCTTAATAAAGATATATTTCCACAAGAGACATATATTACAGTTAACAGAGGTTATATTTTGAAGTTTGGCAATTTATGTCTTTGAGGAACTTTGACATTCACACCACATGATTCATAGCTTAGTTACCTAGTGATGTGTCTTTTCTTCTTGTGCTTAACCACAAGAGCCTCTGGTCTCATGGTAGCCATCATTCTGTATGGATCCACTACTCGGGCTCCTATAGACAACTGCATTGAAGTGTGGTTTGGTGTAGCATATGACACTTTAAGTTCTTCATGAAAAATGACTATCTAGAAATACACATTTGTAAGATATTCAAAATAGGAAAGTTAATTCAGAGCTTTGTAGATAAAACGACCGAAGTGAAACTACATTACATGTACACAAACTAAATAAGAATGCAAGTAAAGAGCAAACTCATAGACATATACAAGACCTTAAGATTTAGAAAGCCCTAATGGGTTATGGGTCTTCTACATAATAAACATTGTCATTAATATTCATTGAAAAATTCTTATTAATAGATGACTTTGAACTAGTGCTGATTCTGGTCTCCGGGCCATATTTCATGATGAGGGTGATGCTGATTAATTCTAAAACTGACAAATCAAAATAAACCTAGCCTTTATCATCACTCCAGATAGGAGCTATCAGATGTTGCTAAATTCAAGAGAGTTCAGATAAATCAGGGAAATCTTGATGACACAAGGAGACCCTACTACTAGCTCCACTACATAAATGAATGCATGAATATAAAAATGGGCTTTAATTCTAGATCCCTAACAGAGATTGACAGTGTAGTCCTACAGTGACTGGAGTTGGAAAGTTAGGAATTATAAAAGGAAGAGCTATCATATTTATTTTCTCCCCTTCCCTTTCCCATTTTCTTGTGAGGAAACAACAAAAACTTTCTCAATTTATTTTATACACTAAGAGTTATCCTGATACAAAACTGGTCAGAGACAGCATCAGAAAAAAAAAAAAAAAAAAAAAAAAAAAAAAAAAAAAAAAAAAAAAAAAAAAAAAAAAAAACAAAAAAAAAAAAAAAAAAAAAATAAAA